>ML785567.1:193144-210608 GCA_009831015.1 Picea engelmannii
GAGAAAAGGGAAAAAGGGTTAATTTCCACACCTACCTTTTTGAGTTCTAATTAAAAAGGGGAAAGAGGGAAAATCTAAAATATTAGGAAACTAGGAAAAGAGGTAAACATAAAAAGGGAAAAAGGGAACATAAGGGAAAAAGCAGTAAATCAAACTTAGTAAAGTATCTACCATTTAAGAACTTTCTATTTTAAACTAAACTAGCTATTTAATGGTGGGGAAAGTCATTAAAACCTGTAAGAGAATTTGGGGACACCTAGGAGTGATTCTAGGAGTAACTCTAGGTGGGTGAGGGAATTAAAGATAATTAATTAATTAAAGAAATTAATTTATGGAGGAATGAAGGGGATGGGTGACACTTGTACAGGGAGGAATTTTTAGGAAATAAATTTTAAAAACTTAATTAAACGAGATTTTAGGAAAGTAAGGAACCACAAAACTCTATATAATGAAGGGAGGAGATGGAGGTAAGATCTCTTCTGTTTGCGTAACGTTACGCTGCATAAATATCTACTTGAATGAATTAACTTGTGGGAGTTGGGATACCCAACTCGGTGAGGAGTGATATCTCGGCCTTGCGAGGCGAGCTGGGAGCTAGTCGAAATCTCTAGATAGTGAGTGTGTGGCCCCTTTGTGACTCGAGGGGCTAAGGGGGAAGAAGAGTACCCATAGCATTGGCTAGGAGGTATCAATGTAGTCTCCTCGGTCGACATGAAGAAGTTGCAAGGAGAACGCAGGACATCCACTCCGAATAGGCAATGACATGCTTTCTTCATTTTGTATGGTAAGTCGTTTTAGAACTTATGCTTGAATCTGCATTTTTACTTGGGTAAGTGAACTGATTGTCTAGATGGTTTTCTGAAATTTTCTTAGCCTAGCTCGATTATAGATTGACTCCCATGGCTTCATTTCCCCGCATGTCTTGAACACCTTGCTGTGTTGATTATGACCTTCATGGTTGTTAGCCTTCATCCCCAGCTCACCAGTCCTTGCCTGAGCAGTCGGCCAGGAGCCTGATCTATGGTCGTTGCCTTAGCATTAAAAGACCTATGGATCTCAATTCCCTGCTTTTCTATGCGAGGATGATGAGCGAAGGACGAACCTGTTAGCCGTCTACCCTTGATGTTTGTCCCTAGATGATTGTTGATTCTGCCATCTGGCAATGACCTCTGCGTGTGGATTATCTTGTGTCCTGGTTGGTTTTTTCTATGCCTTGATTGATAGAACCCCTCCAATCATTCCATGACCCTTCCCATTAGATCCTTGCATTGTCTTACTGTTGTCTGCGTTGTATTGGGGTATTCTGGCAATGAAAAATGAAATGAATTCATCTCTACATTTTACATTGGGTATTGTAGCAATGAAAAATGAAATGATTTCTAGTCTGCATTTTTATTTTGGGTATTCTGGCAATGAGAAACGAAATGAATTCATCTCTACATTTTACATTGGTTATTCTGGCAATGAAAAATGAAATGAATTCATCTTTGCATTTTGCATTGGGTATTTTGGTAATGAAAAACGAAATGATTTCTGGTCTACATTTTTATTTTGAGTATTCTGGCAATGAAAAATGAAATGAATTCATCTCTGCATTTTACATTGGGTATTCTGGCAATGAAAAATGAAATGAATTCATCTCTGCATTTTACATTGGGTATTCTGGCAACGAAAAAATGAAATGATTTCTAGTCTGCATTTTTATTTTGTATTCTGGCAATGGAAAAGAGGAATTATTCTTGTTTGAATTTCGTTTTACCTTTGGGGTGATTTTTCCCTTGATGAAGACTGTGTTTGCATTAAAATTTGGCTGCCATTTGATTCCTATTAATGCCAACATTTTTTATTTTCAATTCATCAAATTTCATGATGTGAAAGACCACGATTTGGAAATTGAAAATGGATTGTGTTGCATGCTGAAATCACCCACGATTTTATCCATTTAAATCACAACTTTATTTGCTGGAATGACCACGTTTTTGATAATCAGAAGTTGACTGTGTTGCTGTAGAAATCATCCATGATTTTATCCATTTAAATCACAAATTTACTTTCTGGAATGACCACGTTTTTGATAATCGAAAGTTGACTGTGTTGCTGTAGAAATCACCCATGATTTTATCCATTTAAATCACAACTTTACTTGCGGGAGTGACCACGCTTTTGATAATTAGAAATTGACTGTGTTGCCGTCTTAATTGACCACAACTTGCCTTAGTCATTTCTTGAGTTGTTGTTGACTGACCATGAGTTGGTCCTTTTGCAGTTTTGTTTGTCCCTTTTATCCTCCTTCACATTGAACGCATACCCAACATTCTCTCTGCCAAGATTTAATTACCACAACAATGTTATTGGCCATGTTGAATATCATGTTAACTACAATAATAAATGCTATTTTGTTGCCTTATTAATTACAAGAATAATTGTTCTAGCAATGTTAATGGTTAGCAGCCTCCTTTTTCGGTTAAAGGCCATGTTAATTGCAATATGAAATGCTATATTTTTTCCTTATTAATTGCCAGAACAATTTCTACAACAATGTTATTGGTCAACAGATTCCTTCTATTGATTAAATGCCACAGTGAGTTAAATAGTTAACAGTTATATAAATCGCTTGGTTATTGCGCTATGAATGGTTATGTTAACAGTCATACAAATTGCCTTGTTAATGTTATGTTAATTGTATGTTAACTAGAATGTTAAATGCCTTGTTATTGCTATATTACTTATTATGAAAACAGTCATGTAAACTATCTTGTTAATGCTCTATTAATTGTCATGTAACTGCTATGATAATCACCTTGTTAAATTTCTACAACACTGTTAATAGTTAGCAGTTCCCTTCTCTATGATAGTAGACTGCTAGCATTGTTAGTTCGATCAATATAACTAGACTACATGTTGAGATTTAATTTCTTATAAGTGCTAATGGTAGTATTCCACTTTAAGAATGTTAATGTTGTTATTCAAGTTTATGGCTAGTTGGATGGGGATTCAGATTAATATAGAATTGTCCATTTAGGTTGTAATAAATATCAAAATTTGTATGGTGAGTAAAGACTAGATTGCAAATTTTAGACTTGCCAATTTAGACATGTAATTGATGTTAGTTGGATTTATAGATATCGCCTAAATGGTAACTCATACATGCTAAATTGAGTCGTAATTCATGTTAAGTTCGGTTGGTAACTCGTTGACTAATGGAATTTAGACTGGTTAATTGATTTGTAATTAACGCCAATTTAAATCATAGATATTGACCTTTTAGCCTTGATTAATGGTTGGGTTGTTGATGAAGTTGTTTTTAGCTTGCGCTTCCCATTGAGGGTGTTGTTGTTCATTTTAATTAATGCTTGTACTTGGTTTTGTAAACATTTAATGTGCTTGGTTGCTCACTGTAAGGGTTCTAGTTACTTGTGTAATTAATTTTGGGTGCATGGGGTTGTTAGGATGATTGTTCTTAGCTTAGTAGGCTTGGTCTCCTTATGTCAGGCGAGATGTGGACACCTCCTTGTTCC
Organism: Picea engelmannii; assembly: GCA_009831015.1. Classification (NCBI taxonomy): domain Eukaryota; kingdom Viridiplantae; phylum Streptophyta; class Pinopsida; order Pinales; family Pinaceae; genus Picea; species Picea engelmannii. The sequence goes on from ML785567.1 coordinate 196,663, forward strand.
TCAGAACAGTCGCCAGCCTTGAGACCTTAAATAGTCAAAATCGATGGGAACCTGGGCTTGAGCATTGCTTATGTTTCCTAGAGGTCCTAACCATTGTAGGGTAGGACAGGCATGCAGTCATTATTATTCTTCTTCGATTGAATGTCATACATTTCATCCAGGTGCTTGATGTTCTTTTATGTTAGGTTGTTATGTTTGTTGTGGTGTGAGTTGCATGTGTTGTGTTCATCGTCATGTTGTGATGTTGAGTATAATGTCATTATTATCTTCCTACATACACACACAAAAAAAAAAAAAATTCACTTGTTATGAGAGGCTTGTTGTCGTAACGAAATGGGAGGTTCGTTACATATGGTATCAGAGCTGGTTCAACCCGCGACTTGGGATTGCTACAGCTTTCGTTGCTATGATTTGATTATAAGGTTACTAATTGAGTTGACTTGTATTCATGTAGGTAATCATGGTTAGAGGACACGGCGGAGGGAGGCGATGGGGTGCTAGGGGAGGAGGCGTGATGCCTCTAGTAGCATCTACTCTAAAGGGATCTAACCCCCGGGGAGATGAGTAGGTTGTCGGACAGGAGCAGATAGCAGTTTGTGATGTGGTTGGAATGAGGAGATCTTTTCAGCGCATGTTTAAGGCAATGATCAGCTGTTTGGAAAGAGATGAGGCCAGGGCACCAGCACCCCCTGAGGTTCCGCCGCGCGCTCCAGTCGGTACTGGTAGCGTTCACCTTGAACTCAAGAAGGTCAAATTTCCTGAGTTCTTTGGTGCCCAAAATGACGCAGCCATCGAGGCATGGTTGGAGAATATGGCGATGTGATTTTCACTTCAGGATTATACCTCCAACATGAAGGTCTGCATAGCGGTCTTTCAACTAAAGGGGAGTGCTCTTCTATGGTAGAATATGCTCCTACTGTAGCTAAACGTGGCCATCAAAGATGTGTCATGGGAACTGTTCAAGGAACCGTTCCGAGAGAGGTACCTTTCAGATGAATTCATAGAGCGTTAGCTCAATGAGTTCAACACCTTACGATAGGGAGATCGTACGGTGCCCGAGTATGAGGCCCATTTTATGGAGCTACTCTGTTATGCTCCACGTATTAACACTGAGAAACTTAAGGTCAACAGGTTCATGTTCGGCCTTAATGACAACTTACATGAAAAGGTTAGGATTTTGATGCCTCAAATCTTTCATGATGTCATCCATAAGGCCCTCATAGCAGAGGAGGAGCTTATCAGTAGGGGTCAGAATAGGACTCTAGCAAGACCAGTAGGGTAGGTGTCTTCTGGAGCACAGCAGCATCAGACACCAACCAAACATACACCTAGATATCATGGCTTCCAGAGGGGATCGTCTTTCACTTCACCTCGACGACTGATGCCTCAGCAGTGGACACCTTATCGGGTACCACAACATCAGTAGCAGTGTCGACTGTAGTAGTAGTAGTTTAGGCCTGTTTAGCAGAACATACGAGGATTCCAGGTCGAAGGGCCGTCACCTTCTACTTCGGGTACTAGGACTACTGGGCCAAAGAAGGGGTGTTGGACATGTGGGGAGCCACACTACCAGTGCGACTGCCCAGTGGAGAGGAATAGAGCGTCTGGATCATCCAGACCCACTACCATGGGAGATATGGGCAAGGCCCATCAGATACATGTAGCGGTGAATAACCGCCAGGCAGAGCATCAGTCGACTGTGCTCGAGATGATAGGTACCATCATTGACCAGACCCTTAGTATTTTGATAGATCCCGGTGCTACCGAGAGTTTCATTTCCACTGTAGCACTGAAAAGGATTAAGGTAAAGGCATTCAAACATGATGAGTTTAGCTTCATGGAGATGGCCCTGGGAGCCAAACAAAAGGTTGGTGGAAAGGTTATAGGCTGTATCCTTAACTTGGGAGATTTTGTCACAAGGGCCAACCTGTACATCATGATCTCAGGATCTTATGATGTCGTAATTGGTATGGACTGGTTGGAATCGCATGAGGTGATACTCAACTGTAAGACAAAATGGTTGAGCTTGGTTGATGATGAGGGACAAAGACGTGTGATTGTAGGATGGAAAAAGGGAGTTTCCCTAAGGTTCATCCATTCCTTACAGCTACAAAAGAGCATGTGCAAGGGGTGCAAGCTTTATGCGATCCTTGCATTAAATGAGATGGGATTACCAGAAGGTTTAGAACACCTTCTGGTGGTGAGAGAGTTTGCGGATGTATTTTCGGAGGAGTTACCTGGGATATCGCCGGAGAGGGAATTGGAGTTTACTATAGACCTAAAACTGGGAACATAACCGATAGCTAGAATGCCTTATCGGATGTTTACCCCAGAATTACAGGAGTTGAGAATGCAACTGAAGGAGTTGCTAGACCTGGGACTGATACGTCCTAGTGTGTCACTGTGGGGTGCATGTGCTATTTTGATATGAAATAAGGATGGGTCATGGAGGCTCTGCATTGACTACCATCAATTGAACAAGGCCATGATCAAGAATCAATATTTGTTGCTGAGGATTGATGATCTGTTCGATCAAATGAAGGGCACGACGGTGTTCTCAAAGATAGATTTGTGATCAGGGTATCACTAGTTACGGATAAAAGGAACATGATGTCCCTAATACCACCTTTAAGATGAGGTTTGGACATTATGATTTTACTATTTTACCATTTGGACTGACAAACGCCCTAGTGGTATTTATGAGTTTGATGAATGGGGTGTTCTGCGAGTACTTGGACAAGTTTGTCCAAGTATTCATTGACGATATTTTGATTTACTCTTAGATGATGAAGGAGCATGACGAGCACTTGCGCTTAGTACTATAGTGTCTGTGAGAGCACAAATTTTATGGGAAGTTATCCAAATTCTCATTTTATCAATCGAAGATCCACTACTTAGGGCACGTCATCTCCGATGAAGGTATCATTGTGGATCCAACAAAGGTCAAGGCCATTATGGAATGGCCTGCATTGACGAATGCTCCGTAAGTGCGTAGTTTCATGGTTTTAGCAAGATACTATCGACGGCTCATCGAGGGGTTTTTGAAGAGAGAAAATCCGATCACGGAATTGCAGAAGAAAAACAAGAATTTTGTTTGGACCGAGAAATGCGCAGAAGCATTTCGGAGGCTCAAGGAGTTGCTGATGACAGAACCGATACTAAAGGTCCCAGACATGGACGCGGACTTCTTGGTATGCACTGACGCATCCAAGGAAGGCTTAGGCGTAGTCTTGATGCAAGATGGATGAGTGATCGCTTACATTTCGAGGAAATTGAGAAGGCATGAGGAGAACTACATGACGCATGATTTGGAGTTGTTAGCCATCGTATATGCCTTGAAGGTTTGGAGACACTACCTTATTGGACAAAAAATTGAACTAAAGACTGACCACTATGGACTACAACACATCTTTACACAAAGCGACCTGAATGCGCGACAACGATGTTGGTTAGAATTTCTTAGCGAGTACGACTTCAAGATTACTTACATAAAAGGAACAGTGAATTGAGTGGCAGACGGATTGAGTCAGAGACCATGCATCTTTTCGGTGCTGCCTCTTCAGATGAATCTATGTGAAAAGATTCTAACCTTACAGTGTGACGATGACTGGTGCAAAGAGGTCGAGGGTTTTATCGGAAAAAACACAATGATGGTACCATGATTTGAAGGATTTTCATTTGATAGTGATGGTTTATTGAGGTTTAAAAATCAGATCTACGTACTGCCGAATGGCGAGTTGAGCATGTTGATCCTGAGCGAGGCTCATAGAGCAGTTTACATGGCTCACCCGAGAGTCACGAAGATGAGGGCATACCTTAAACCCTTATTCTTCTGGATGGGAATGAAGGAAGACATAGTCAACTATGTGGCCAAATGTCTAGAATTTCAGCAGGTAAAGACTGAACATAGACAACTAACAAGATTACTACAACCACATGCTATTCCAGAATCTAAATGGGAGGCTATTTCGATGGATTTTATTGTTGGATTGCCACTGACGGCAAGGAGACATGAATCGATTTTCGTAGTAGAAGACACTCTGACGAAGAGTGCTCACTTTATTCCTGTGCATACGACGTATCAGGCACCTGACATAGCTAGAGTTTTCATTAGTGATATTGTGAGGTTGCATGGCATGCCTAAGAGGATTATATCTGATCAAGGATTGATTTTACTGGATGATTTTGGACAAGTTTCCAAGAGGCCTTGGGAACCCAACTTAACTTTAGTACTGAATATCACCCGGAGACTGGCGGGCAAACCGAACGAATGAACCATACCTTGGAGGACATGTTGCGCATGTATGTGATGGACCAACAGAAGCGTTGGGAAGAATTCTTGCCACTACTAGAGTTTACTTACAACAACAGTTACCAGAGCACCATTAAGATGGCCCCTTTCGAGTTTCTTTATGGGCAATCGTGTCAGACGCCTTTGAGTTGGGATCGGCTTGAGGATAGGGTCCTGGTGGGACCAGAAGTGATCCAAGAAATGGAAGAGAAAATGAAAACAATAAGACAAAGGATTAAAGAAGCGCAGGATCTACAGAAGAGTTATGTCGATGTGCACCGTGTTGACCGTAGTTACGAGGTCGGCGATCGAGTCTTCTTGTGGGTTAAACCGCATAAGAGTTGGATCAAGTTTGGGAAGGGAGATAAACTCTCTCCTAGGTTCATGGGACCTTTCAATATTGTGGAGAGAAAGGGGCCCATGGCCTATCGACTAGCCTTTCCTGATTCTTTGAGGCGTATGCAAGATGTTTTTCATGTATCTGTTTTGAGACATTATATCTGTGATCGTACACATGTTATTGACATGAGTTCCTTGCAGGTATCGGACGAGGGGGTGCTCACAGATGAGCCAATCCCCATATTGGATCATTGCATTTGATAGCTACGACGTAAAATGATAGAGTAGGTCACGGTCCAGTGGGACAATTATAGTCCACACTCGGTGACCTGGGAGGACACATATGATATGCACTAGTAGTTTCCATTTTTTTTTGATAGATAGACATATGATACTGTGATACCCTTTATTTCAGCACATATACTATGAAACTTCGGGATGAAGTTTGGACCAAGAGGGGGTGTATGTAACATCCCGCTCTGGCGCACTGAGAGAACTTATTCTTTGAGGACACTTGCTCACAATTGATCTGGATTATTATGCTATTAAAACTTTTGATTTTGATTATGAGGCGTTATGGGATGATGACATGTTGTTTTATCACCTCGACATAGATAGGTGATATTGACTTGGTTTTACTGAGTGTGCAGGATTTTGGAGCTTGAGGATGCAGAGGCATCGATGGAACCCCTTGGACTCCGGATCAAGTCAGGGAGTGTACGATTGGGGTTTGATTTTTTTACTGTGATATTAGTGCATATGATTAGATGATATGATATGGATATGTTCTGACATGAATTGTCGATGATGCAGGCTGGCGATAGGTTGCCGACCAGACTCACATATGGATTAAAGGGGTCACGCACGACTACCAGAGATGTTGAGGGAGACGTGTGGAAAATAGCCCTGCCACAACCTACTAGCACTCCCACCGTGGATTGAACTGTAGTTTAACATTTACTTAGTTCAAGAGGACCCACGATGCCATGAGGGAAAACTACAACAGTTGCTCATGATGATTCTAAGGGGTGTGCAATAAGGTGGGGGTTCGAATAAAATTTTAAAAAAAAGGGGAATTAATTGTTTTATTATTTTTGATAATTTAAAATATACTAATTAAATGAGAAAAGGGAAAAAGGGTTAATTTCCACACCTGTCTTTTTGAGTTCTAATTAAAAAGGGGAAAGAGGGAAAATCTAAAATATTAGGAAACTAGGAAAAGAGGTAAACATAAAAAGGGAAAAAGGGAACATAAGGGAAAAAGCGGAAAATCAAACTTAGTAAAGTATCTACCATTTAGGAGCTTTCTATTTTAAACTGAACTAGATATTTAATGGTGGGGAAAGTCATTAAAACCTGTAAGAGAATTTGGGGACACCTAGGAGTGATTCTAGGAGTAACTTTAGGTGGGTGAGGGAATTCAAGATAATTAAGTAATTAAAGAAATTAATTTATGGAGGAATGAAGGGGATGGGTGACACTTGTACAAGGAGGAATTTTTAGGAAAAAACTTTTAAAAACTTAATTAAACGAGATTTTAGGAAAGTAAGGAACCACATAACTCTATATAATGAAGGGAGGAGATGGAGGTAAGATCTCTTCTGTTTGCGTAACGTTACGCTGCAGAAATATCTACTTGAATGACTTAACTTGTGGGAGTTGGGATACCCAGCTCGGTGAGGAGTGGTAGCTTGACCTTGCGAGGGGAGCTGGGAACTAGTCGAAATCTCTGGATAGTGAGTGTGTGGCCCCTTTGTGGCTCGGGGGGCTAAGGGGGAAGAATAATACCCCTAGCATTGGCTGGGAGGTACCTATGTAGTCTCATCGATCGGAACGTAAAAGTTGCAAGGAGAACGTAGGACATCCACTCCAAATAGGCAACGACACACTTTCTTCATTTTGTATGGTAAATTGTTTTAGAACTTATGCTTCAATTTGCATTTTTACTTGGGTAAGTGAACTGATTGTCTAGATGGTTTTCTGAAATTTTCTTAGCCTAGCTCAATGATAGATTGACTCCCATGGCTTCATTTCCCCGCACGTCTTGACCACCTTGCTGTGTTGATTATGACCTTTGTGGTTGTTAGCCTTCGTCCCTAGCTCACCAGTCCTCACCTGAGTAGTCGGTCGAGAGCCTGATCTACGGTCGTCGCCTTAGCGTTAATAGACCTATGGATCTCAATGCCCTGCTTTTCTGTGCAAGGATGATGAGCGAAGGACAAACCTGTTAGCTGTCTACCCTTGATATTTGTCCCTGGCTGATTGTTGATTCCGCCATCTGGCAATGACCTCTGCGTGTGGATTATCTTGTGTCCTGGTTGGTTTTCTCTATGCCTTGACTGATAGAACCCCTGCAATCATTCCATGACCCTTCCCATTGGATCCTTGCGTTCTCTTACTATTGTCTGCATTGTATTGGGGTGTTTTGGCAATGAAAAACAAAATGAATTCATCTCTGCATTTTACTTTGGGTATTCTGACAATGAAAAATGAAATGATTTCTGGTCAGCAGTTTTATTTTGGGTATTCTAGCAATGAGAAACGAAATGAATTCATCTTTGCATTTTACATTGGGTATTCTGGCAATGAAAAACGAAATGATTTCTGGTCTGCATTTTTATTTTGGGTATTCTGGTAATGAGAAACAAAATGAATTCATCTCTGCATTTTACATTGGGTATTCTAGCAATGAAAAACGAAATGAATTCATCCCTGCATTTTACATTGGGTATTCTGGCAATGAAAAAATGAAATGATTTATGGTCTGCATTTCTATTTTGTATTCTGGCGATGGAAAGGAGGAATTATTCTTGTATGCATTTCATTTTACCTTTGGGGTGATTTTTCCCTTGATGAAGACCGCGTTTGCTTTAAAATTTTGCTGCCATTTGATTCCTGTTAATGCCCACATTTTTGCTTTTCAATTCATCAAATTTCCTGCTGTGAAAGACCATGATTTGGAAATTAAAAATGGACCGTGTTGCATACTGAAATCACCCACGATTTTATCCATTTAAATCACAACTTTACTTTCCAGAATGACCATGTTTTTGATAATCAGAAGTTGACTGTGTTTCTCTAGAAATCATCCACGATTTTATCCATTTAAATCACAACTTTACTTGTCGGAATGACCACATTTTTGATAATCAGAAGTTGACTGTGTTGCTGTAGAAATCACCCATGATTTTATCCATTTAAATCACAACTTTACTTGCTGGAGTGACCACATTTTTGATAATTAGAAATTGACAGTGTTGCCATCTTAATTGACCACGACTTGCCTTAGTCATTGCTTGAGTTGTTGTTGACTAACCACGAGTTGGTCCTTCTGCAGTTTTGTTTGTCCCTTTTATCCTCCTTCACATTGAACACATACCCAGCGTTCTCTCTGCCAAGCTTCAATTACCACAACAATGTTACTGGCCATGTTGATTATCATGTTAATTGCAATCATAAATGTTATTTTGTTGCCTTGTTAATTACTAGAATAATTGCTGCAACAATGTTAATGGTTAACATCCTCCTTTTTCTGTTAAAGGCCATGTTAATTGCAATATGAAATGCTATATTTTTGCCTTATTAATTTCCATAACAATTGCTACAACAATGTTATTAGTTAGCAGATTCCTTCTATTGATTAATGCCACAACAAGTTAAATAGTTAACAGTTATATAAATCGCCTGGTTATTGCGCTATGAATGGTTATGTTAACAGTCATACAAATTGCCTTGTTAATGTTATGTTAATTGTATGTTAACTAGAATGTTAGATGCCTTGTTATTGCTATATTACTTATTATGAAAACAGTCATGTAAACTATATTGTTAATGCTATATTAATTGTCATGTAACTGCTATGATAATCACCTTGTTAAATTGCTACAACACTGTTAATAGTTAGCAGTTCCCTTCTCTATGATAGTAGACCGCTAGCATTGTTAGTTCGATCAATATAGCTAGACTACATGTTGAGATTTAATTTCTTATAAGTGCTAATGGTAGCATTCCACTTTAAGAATGTTAATGTTGTTATTCAAGTTTATGGCTAATTGGATGGGGATTCAGATTAATATAGAATTGTCCATTTAGGTTGTAATAAATATTAAAATTTGTATGGTGAGTAAAGACTAGATTGCAAATTTTAGAATTGCTAATTTAGATATGTAATTAATGTTAGTTGGATTTATATATATCGCCTAATTGGTAACTCAGACACGCTAAATTGAGTCATAATTCATGTTATGTTTGGTTGGTAACTCGTTGACTAATGGAATTTAGACTGGTTAATTGATCTGTAATTAATGCCAATTTAAATCATAGATATCGACCCCTTAGCCTTGATTAATGGTTGGGTTGTTGACGAAGTCGTTTTTAGCTTGCGCATCCCATTGAGGGTGTTGTTGTTCATTTTTATTAATGTTTGTACTTGGTTTTGTAAACATTTAATGTGCTTGGTTGCTCACTGTAAGGGTTCTAGTTACTTGTGTAATTAATTTTGGGTGCGTGGGGTTGTTAGGATGATTGTCCTTAGCTTAGTAGGCTTGGTCTACTTGTGTCGGGCAGGATGTAGACACCTCCTTGTTCCTCAGAACAATCACCAGCTTTGAGACCTTAAATGGTCAAAATCGATGGGAACCTGGGCTTGAGCGTTTATTATGTGTCCTGGAGGTCCTAACCATTGCAGGGTAGGATGGGCAGGTAGTCATTCTTATTCTTCATCGGTTGAATGTTGTACATTGCTTCCAGGTGCTTGATGTGCTTTTATGTTAGGTCGTTATGTTTGTTGTGGCATGAGTTGCATGCGTTGTGTTCGTCGTCGTGTTGCGATGTTGAGTATAATGTCATTATTACCTTCCTACATACACACACGCACACACACACACAAAATTCCACTTGTTATGAGAGGCTTGTTGTCGTAACGAAATGGGAGGTTCGTTACAATGTCTTTCTTATTGATTCTTGGGAATTTTATTTCCCCCCTCTTCTCTCTCACCTATTTTTTTAGTTTCTCTTATCTCTGTTTTAGAACTTTCTCCAACTTCATAATTTTGAAGTTGTTTACTTTTACTTCTTGTGATTGGCCCTTTGTATGTTTCCATTCTTTTCTTAATTTCCATCTCTTTGTATTTGGCTTCTTGTAGTTTCTCTTTATTCTTCATGAGAAAGAGTTTCTCAGGATCTTTTTAGTTATGCTCGGGTTCTTGTTGTTGTTATTGCCAAAATATATGAATAATGCAATATGATTTGTTGATTTCTAAGATCAATTTTCAAATTCAGTTGATTTGGGTCAGGTTGAGTCATTAGATTCTAGTCTACAAAACCAACCTTTTTCTCTCCCCATTGGAGTAGCCAAAAATGTTGATCTAAAAGATATTTTTACAGTCTTAAGGTCAAACTCGTGAGGATATGAATCCCCTTGCATTTTTAGAGAGGTGGTACTCCTCTTTTTCTAATTATGAACTTATAAACTAAAATAAAAAAAAATCTGAGAAGGACCAGGATTTGTAAAAGATAGCATTCACATTAAGAACAATACTTGATATTGGGGCCAAGTATCTTTAAAATAAAACCATATATATAATATTTTACAAAGTAGATAAACCAAATGAGTTTGAAAAATAAGAGGTTGACATTTCCATCACAACATTCATCAAGAAAGTAAACAATATCCAATGTAAAGAGATAAGAAAGATGGATCACATAAATAAGAGAACTTTAAATGATCATTCCATTGGGAACCAAAAATATTATGATGGATAAAACATTTGGATACTCAAGCTTTGGATAAAAGTCTTTGAGAATACAATAATGTAGTATCCCCAAGTAGTTATCTCAGAGTCTAAAAAAATAATATAAGTCTTCAAATACAAAGTAAATGTCCTTAAAGAAAAGATATGCATTCTCCCTTCAAAGAGGACAAGGATTGGGCTCCTACATACCATAAAATGAAAATACCTGGAAGATATGTGGAAAACAATCAAGTGTCAGCTTGGTTTTCAAAGAATACTGAAAAACATGAGGCATAATCCAGATTGATATCGGTGGCCACCCACCCATTCTAGTGGCTCGGAACAGAGTTTTCCACCTTGGCAATTTTCCGACTATTTTTTGGGTCCCAAACTTCCGGGGCTGTTTTGAGGCCCTAAACGATGTTTTTTGGTGATTTGGGGCTCATGAAATTGCCAAAGGTAATTCTTTGGGCTAGTCAAAAGTCATTCTTCTTGGTTAGACCTTTCCAATGGTGTATCACGCGCCCCAAATGAAGTCTGTATGCAAAATTTATGTCCCCGGGAAGTTGACATATCATCTACCCCCATCTGGGCCGCAAACCTTTTGGATTTTCATCTTTCGGCGTTATGGATTTGGATTTTACTTATGTTAAAATGGCCTTTGGAGCCTCATTGTAACAATCATCTTCTTGCGAATGAGTGTAGCCGTGACATCTATTCTTAGTGAGAAGAGATGTCACGGCTACTCGCATTCGCAAGAAGATAATTGTTACAATGAGGCTGCAAAGGCCTTTTTAACATAAGTAAAATCCAAAACCCTAACCCCAGAAGATGAAAATCCAAAACGTTTTCCAGCCCCGATGGGGGTAGTTGATACAAAAACTTCCCAGGGGTGTAAATTTTGCATACGATCACCATTTGGGGCACTCGATACACCGTTGGAAAGGTCTAACCGAGAAGAGCGACTTTTGACTGGCCCATACCAAAGCCTTTGGTTGTCACCTGGGCCCCAAATCCCCAAAAAATGTCATTTAGGGCCTCAAACGGCCCCAGAAGTTTGGGGCCTGAAAAACTATTGAAAAACTGCCAAGGTGGAAAATTTTGTTCTGAGCTTGTGGAATAGGTGGGTGGCCACCGATATCCATCTAGATCAAGGCATTATGATAAATGATTGTAGAAGAAAATAAAAATAAAAGGGGGGACAAGGTTGTTGCTTGACTCACTATGATGGAAAGTTCTAGTAACCCTTTACTTGTTTATAGTTGTTTCTTTTATAGGTGCATGTTGTGGTTGAGGTGGCATAATCACTACAACTACTTCTTTATTTTCTGGTTCGGTAATTCTAATTAATGAATTTTTCAACCACTCGTTAATATACTCCCTTAAAGGTGATATAGATATTTCATGCTTAGTTTTAATTTCAAATAATTGATTTTCAAATTCTGTCAGATCTATCATTGATTGATGCAACATGCCATCGACTTCATCATTCCTGTTGATATACTGAACTAACCATTTTTCAACTTCCTCTTAAGCAAAGTCTATGGTTTCGATAAATTCATATTCCTATGCAACTTTTAATGAATCAAGTTTTCCCATTAAGTATTCTTTTGATAAAATCATGGTATCCATTAATAAATTGAGACCATCAAGCTCCTTTGTAAGATCCATAAGTTTAAGAAACAAATCACTCTTTTTGTTTCTCAAAACATCAGTTTCATTTATCATTTCCTTAAATTCTTTAATTCTTCCTAGCCAACATGGATTGACCTTCTTTATCTAATAAGTTGAAGGAAGGTTTTGTTCTTTTATGTGATCTTCACTTAATCTTGATACTTTAGATGAGAATGTATTCACAACTTCTCTGTAAAATCCTTCATCATTTTCCAAGTCCTTTTCCAGGTGTTCCTTGAAATTATGTATTCTAGATGAAAACATAGCAATACTTTGGTCAAGCTCCCAAATTTATTGGATTATATCAATTCTCTTATATATGGAATCACCAACATACATTCTTATTTCTTACAATAAGCTTGATGAACCTTTCTATTTTCTTCTTCTTTCTAGGGAATTGCCTAACACAAATGTAGGTTGGATTAAATTCAAAGGTTTGAGAAACAATAGTCCTGGTATCAAGGAAACTTCTAAATCTTTTGTCCTCCTCTTCAACTCTGGATTTTATTTTTCCATATTATCAATAGATTGTTTCAAAGCTTCTCCAGTTGCTCCATGAAATTCGACAATTTTTTACAGTGAAACTCCATCAAAGTCAATTGAATATTTCCATCTTTCCAATGACCTTTTATTTTTAGTATTGATTTTTTCCAATAACAATTTCTTAGAATCACAATTTTTGGCCACATGGTACAAAGTAACAAAATCCTCCTCAAATATTTTAGGATCCTGGGTAATACTAGCATCACTAATTTCCCTATTTTCCAATAGTCTTTGTGAAAAACAATTAGGTTCTTCAATGAGCTCATCTATGTCCATTGCATGCGGAATCGACTGGACTTCAAGTATGCTTAACCCTGATGTTGATGTATTCCTTTTTATTTTGATAGAAGTATATGCAATATGATATTTTTCAATACTTTTTCTAGATGGGTCTTTATCACCACCATCGTCTGACCCACCAATTGATGTTTTTCTGTAACATCCCGCTCTGGCGCACTGAGAACACTTATTATTTGAGGACACTTGCTCGCAAGTGATCTGAACTTTTATGATGTTAGACCATTTATACTTGATTATGATGCGATTAACAGATGACGTGATGTGTTACTATTTGATGTAGACAGGTGCTATTGACTTAGTTTTATTGAGTGTGCAGGGTTTTTGACCTTGAGGATGCAGAGGCATCGGTAGAACCCCCTTGGACTCTGGACTGAGTCAGGGAGTGTGCTTTTGGGTGATATGTTTACTATGATGTTTCATTTGATTTGATGATTTGATGTTGACCTTTCTGACATGATTGTTGATGATGCAGGCTGACGATAGCTTGCCGACCAGACTCACATATGGAGTGAAGGGGCCACACACGATTCCAGAGAGGTTGAGGGAGAGGGGTGGATAGCAGCCCTACCACCACCTACTAGCACTCCCGCCATGGCTCGAACTGTAGGTTAACGATTACCTAGTTCGAGAGGACCCACGATGTCGTGAGGGCAGACTGCGACAGTCGCTCACGATGATTCTAAGGGGCACGCAATAAGGCAGGGGCCTTATTCCTTAGAACCCTTAGTCTCCTACAATTTCACCTGGTGGAGTGTTGACTCCAGGGGTTATAGATGTCTACCAATCAGTCCAGTTGGTGAGTGGCACCCTTGGAGCACGTGGTGCATCCTGAAGGGCACGTCGCACAAAAGAAACATGAGAAGCGAGTGGCACCCTTGGAGCACGTGGTGCATCCTGAAGGGAACGTCGCACAAAAGAAACACGAGAAGCGAGTGGCACCCTTGGAGCACGTGGTGCATCCTGAAGGGCACGTCGCGTAAAGGAAATGAACGAGGCGAGTGGCACCCTTGGAGCACATGGTGCGTCCTGAAGGGCACGTCGCATTGATGGGGATGAAGGAAACAAAC
>ML785567.1:212270-275797 GCA_009831015.1 Picea engelmannii
CCATCCTTGAAAAAAAAAAAAAACCCCTCTTCGTTGATAGTACTGTTCTCATTTTGCTGTGTGGATAGATTCGTTTAGAATGATGAAATACTGGAAAACCTTCACAAAGCACACCGAACAGGCATCACGACACCCTCCCACATAGACAAGTTACTCTATCTATAAGTTCATTCGGCCTTATCGTTCCATGCTTTATTTATCAGTATAGCTGGTATCTTTGTTGTTGTTATGGCAAGAGTTCGGTGTAACCATATATTTTAGTTTTGAACAAATTGCAAGAGTTCTGTTGAGAATCCCATTGCATGGTGTTATGCGTTTTTGCGAGGAATCTGTTATTCTATTTTTATTTATTCGCCGTTATCAGATATGTATTTTTAGTGACAGCCGATTCTTATTCTTTAATGGGCAGATTGGATTGGTCACCTAACCCTTCACGCCTCCCTCCCCGAACCTCGAACTCCCCTTGCAGCCACGCGATTTTAAATCGGCGGTTGATTACTGATAACCCTAACTCCTTCTTCGCGTACACAGGCGCGATTCCATATTCTCAGACTGCTTCCAACTGCCCCGGATAGCTGGATTCCTCCCGGCTTAAATTCCCCACCTCCCTACCTGCAGGCTCACACAACGAAGCACCGCCTTAGTGCCTTTTAAATTTTGGGCGCAATCAAGTCCAGGTCGCCCGTCCCACCATTTTGCTGACCTCGGGAGCGCATCGATGCTTTTTCCTCCTTACCGTTCGTTTCCCATGCCTTGGAGAGTTGAGATCGTTGCGCATTCATTGTTTCGATGAGTAGTTAGGGTTAGTCTGAATGGCAGCTTATTTAATCCTCAGTCCGAGGCATTGTCAGACTTTTGCTTGGGCGTGGCCGACCGGTAAATCTCCCTTCACGCAACCAGTATGCAGCTGTAAATTCTCATCAGTCTGGAAAGGATCTTAGAGCCGTGAGTCCCTAAACGTGCTGCTAACAACAACCCTGGTGGTAGATGAACGACAGAGAAATTAATTATGTTTTTATTGCTTATGGTAATGTAATACTAATTTTAATATTACGCAGCGGTAATCTATTAACTGTTATTCAATTGGGTTTTTATTCATCGCTATGTAATTGCAAATGTTTATATGTTTACTTTCTTTTAGAGCGTACCAGGGACATGCTATAATTATTTAGTCAAACCAGTGCATCTATGTTTGAATAGGATTAGTCTTTTAGGATTACTTAACCTTTTTAACAGTTGATGAATTAATGTTTATGAAAGGATCACTGATATCTAGATTTGGTTATGATTTAACAAATTCCCGTGGCAGTTTAATATGCTGGATTAATGCAAAGGATGTTGATTGTATGCGTAGGGTAAGGTAATGCTAAAAGTATTGTTGTTTAATGTTAATGACGATGTTTAATTTGCAGTATTATTGTATTGGAAATATTAATGTAGTCTTATTGCATTGGTAATGTTGATGTAGTTTATATGGACATGCATTGGCCCGAAATGTTACCTGTATTTATATATATTTCAATGACTCGTTCGGACAGGGGTTTTCTTAGTTAGTTTTTGCTATAAAAGCCTTGATAGTTCTAAATAGTGGTCACCCTTGTGTTTATTATACTTGGTTAGATTGCAGTGAATTAGAACGACAGCATTAATATGATTATTAAATTATAATAATAAAGTGACTTGTGTATATTAATAAACCATCATGAACTTGTAATGTTGAATTAATTCAACATTAATAAACGATCGAACAACAAGTGTCTGTAATTAAATGATATATTGTTATAAATTATTATAATGATCTTGAACTTGTAATGTTGAATTAATTCAGGGAGATTTGAATGTTAAGATTGATGATCCTTTAGGCAATAAGTTAGAAGGACTATTTAGAATGATAGCTTTATTATGATTATTAAATTATGATTATAAAGTGCCTTGTGTATAATAATAAACTATTATTCTTGTTATGATGGTGGAATTAGAACCATAAGGATTGCCGTGTTTATTAATTCTTGGTGACGTCACTAAAATTTTAATTGGAATTTAGTTAGTGAAATTGCAAGGTCAACATATTGTAAATGTAACATTAAGATTCTATTATGAAATTAGTTGGCGAAATTGCAAGGTCTTGATATTATGAATGTGATAAAGGCTAGCGCTATGGTGACGTTATCACAAATCTTTTTGGGGAAATTTGCTAGTGAATGTGCAAGATCTATATATTGTAAATGTAATGATGCTAGCGCTATGGTGTTGTCAGTATACTTTTATTATGAATTTAGTTAGCAAACTTGCAAGTCCTTACAGTACGATGTAGTAGTGCTAGCCTTGATGGTGATGTCAATGTAGGCGATTGCCATGGTAATTTATCGTTGAAATCATGAAAATGTAATCTCCTCGCTTATGGAAAAATGCTACCTAGCCTTGATATCATAGGAATGTAAGAGCATTGATAATGATTTATAATATCGTGGTAGAATACATGTAATGGTAAGGTTGATCATTATAAGGATGTTCCAGTTTTCAGCCTAAAATGGTACAGTCCATAAACTAAGAGCGAATATCATTATGGGATAAAATTAGAGCTTATCATGCATATTCATCTTTATGGTTGGGTGGAGGACTTATCGACTAACGGATTTAAACGAAGTAAATGAGCTATACTTGTGACCAGTGGAGTCGTAGGTTGCTGAGTCGTAACTAATGGTCGGTTTTTGTAAGTGTCCTTGGACTTGCATCTCCCGTAGAGGTCATGATTGTCCCTGGTTTTGTAGTACGTGGTGGTGTTGCCTTGCGTGGTCTGCTTGTGTCGGGAGGGACGTAGACACCTTCAGTAGCCTTAGCATTTATGTCTGTGTGTTTCCCTGCGTCAAGAATCCAGTGCCGTATCAAGAGTCTCGGGCCCTTTAAAGGCAGGGTTTCCACTCTTGCGACACACCTTAGGGGATTACTAGTTTCTGCCTGAGCAGTCGGCTAGGAGCTTATCTGACCTTCTCTCTCTCTGGAGCAGAGGACTAAGATTAAACGCCCTGCTTTCTTGTGCAGAAATAGTATGACCCACTACCATGGATTCTTTCCTCTGTGTTCGTACTGTGCTAAACCATTATGTCGTTTATTGTGGAAGTTTTGTGGGGCGCATTTGTCTTGGGTAGTAGTTGCTTGCAGTTACTTGTTGTGCGCCTTGCGTCTTCTTGTTGTGATCGTCGTGGTTGCGTCTTATTAGTCGTCAGGTGGTGACGTAGAGTCCAGTGTGTCCGTTTCCCCTCCTACACACGTGCACACACTTTTGAAACGAAAAAAAAATTTGCACCTGTTATCAGCGTTGTGGTCGTAACAAGGAGGACGTTACATTTTCTCATCTCCATTTCGCTGGTTCTATTCTTTGTTGTTGATGGAGTATCCTTTGAAATGTTGTGGGTGAATTAGGGTTTTTGTCCGTCACTTTCCTACCATGTTTTCTGTGACCTTCATTTGTGCTATTTATTTCTTCAATTTCATCTAAAACTTGGTATACCACGATTTCATGGAGATCAAGATTATTTTTTCCACCCTCCTAAAATTGCTCAACTTTAGTGAAATATGAAGAGAACCCAATCAATTGCACATGTGTAGTAAATTTGTTATCTGAGTCAAAACCCTTAACAAACTTATCTTCCTTTAAGCCCAACTATTCATGATGTCCTGCTAGTTCATCAAGGTGGGTTATATGCTTCATAGTAAATTCCCTAATTTTCCATGGTAAGGGTATGATTTGTTTTTTCCTTTTATCATAGAATAAATGGGCCCAAGTCTTGTATTTCCTACACATTTCCTTGGAAAATAGTCTATCTAATACATAGAATGGTAGAAGAAAAGGATTCTCCTCATTAACAAACAACCTGATAACAATAAATTATTCAGAGGTTTGTTATAGCAAGATTTGCCTCACCATTTTTATCTTGCACAGAGCGCCTTTTTCCATTTACCTATGCAGACTTATCATCCCTTTTTATGAATCCAGAGATAAAACATACAGTTTCCCACATATACGCTCCCTATCAGTTATACAAGATGCGTATATGCTTGATGCTCCACTGCAGCTCGCGTATATCGAGATTTGTGCCATAAAATACAAAACGAGGTCGGGTTTCCATGTCATGATAGGAGATCTATGATCCTTGGCCTTCCATATACTGGACATGTTCCGACTCAGACCTTCAGTTGCATTCTAAAGGCTATAAGAGCACAATTTCGATCTATGGAAAAAAGGGAGAAAGCATTCAACTTTGAGAGAAAAGTCACTCTAGAGAAATTACTTCATATTGATTCTGCATCCCTTTGTCCCTCAAGTCTGAACATAGTGTTAAACCACCAAGATCTTCCCTTATTGTTGAGAGGACCTCTTTTCCTCTTTCTCATGAGCTTGACTTTGGTGGAGGATTGAAGTGGTGGAGACCCAGTTGGTAGGAACTTGTTTTCTTGGTTTCGAACTGTGCCAACATGGAAGTCTATAATGTTGACACTTCTACTGATCAATTATTAATAGAAATACTCCTTTCCCGTCCTATTGGTATCCTGCAAATATATGATTATTATCCATGGGCATGTTTGTAATGTTTATTAATGGATTATTCTATCTGATGTGCTAATCCATTTTTTAGCATCACTATATACTTTCTTTTCTTGTTTGTTGAGAACTTCTTGCAGGTATAAATCTTTGGGTCAAAGTGCTCAACGGTGGAACATCATCAAATGTTGGATCGAGGTAGGCCTCTTTCTTGTATTGTACATTATTCTATATACCATATGTTGGAATTGAGTTGATTTCTGAAGTCATACCTGTCTGTTGTGGTTTACCCTTGGCCATAGAGATATTTTACCTTGTAATAGAAATGGCGACTCCACTGGGGAGAGATCTTCCTTCTAAGGGTTGAAGTACTTTTTCTTCTTAAATTTCTCTTTTTCTTTTGTTTTTGTTGTCGTATCACTGCTTAACAAATCCTGTTCACTCCGATTCTGAGTTTTCAGCCTTTTACCCTTGCATGGCCTTGTTTTAAATCATATACGCCCTTTTTTCCTTGACAGTTGCATATACACACTTGATTTCTTACTACAAGAAGTGTATATACGCTCTGTTCGCTTGAACAGTCGCGTATACCACTTCTCCTTGCTTGTTTGCTTGGTTGAGTGACTGCTGGGTAGGATTTAAAGATTGTTGATCCTTCTTAGGTCTCTGTAGTTGTTGGGGATAAATATATGCAATATTAATTCCCACATTTAATTATCAATCGGGGCTCGTAAGCTTCGAGGTGCAGGCGCAGGAAACACAGGATTAGAGCCTAGTCTAGCCTAATCTAAAGCTGACAAAACAATCTTCAAACCCACACTGCACCAAATTAACACTAAGGATTCATCACTGGGACGTAGGAATAACTTAGTGCTATAAAGGTTTAGGTCACAGTCTTTCAAGCACTCGCGGTGATGTTCGTGTGATTAATCGTGAGTAGCTTACTCAAGTCTTCTGTCCTTCAATGATTATTTCCTATAACGGATCCACACTTAAATGCAATAAAAGAAACAAGAAAACATAAATGAAATTCACAATAGAAACCAACAACTTAGGAAGAATTCCAACGCGAGAAGGCCATATCTCACGAGTTAGACCTTTAATCTGTCTGTTGGTGATTGTAACTATGTGAAGGTAAAGTGCAAGGAATCCAAAGGTACGGGAAACTCAAAATCATCAAACTCAATCAACACCTAAGATTCACTTAATCAACTAAATTTCTGAAATTTATAAAAGAAATTATAATGAAAACTGGTACCCAAAATCTATAATGAAACCAAATATGTTGTAAACAGAGTACCCTCAACTTGACTTTCAAACCAAACCAAAATAGACTACTAAGCTTTATCAACTCAACTTGAAATCTGAAGGTTAGTAATTAAACTTGTAAGACAAACCACTCATGCAAACTGAGTACTCAATCAAATAAGATGTAAAACAAAGTACTAACTCTTCAACCACACCCTTGAAATAATGACTTATCATAATACCCAATCACTCTAAAAACTCAGTCAAACTAACTGTCAACTCTCCATCAAGTTTCCTTAAGAGAATTTTGATTTGTTCCAGTGTATATAAATGATGATCAATTCATTTATTGGCAATAAATACTTTTCTGCTTATAAGTATGCTGGAATGTTTCTCTTTTCTCAAACCTAGTTATTTTGCCTCTTATTTAATGCACAACCAAATTATTTGCAAATTAAAAATTAGATTTGGTTCTAGAATTTGTGTTGTAGGCTGATCTATAATCATTCTCATTCGATTCATATTTATTAGGGTTGTTTCTTGATTTTACATTTCAGAATACCTAAGACAGAAATTCATTGAGAGCTCTATGTTTTTTTTATGAAATCAGAGTTTTAACAACTTACTTAAAATCCTCAAAGTAATGAAATCAAACCTGTGATCTCAATGTGCTGAAGTGTAATGGGAAAAATCAAATCATTGTGTGAGAAACTTATGGTTTATCTTTGCATTAATTAACTATGAAAATCTCATACTCGGTTTCATGGAAACACTTCTCAATGGTTATAGACTATGATCAATGGTTATAGATGAAACAATAACACACACACTAGAATCTGAGTGTTTGTTAAACATGAATTCATAAAATGAAATTGAAATTACAATCAATCACGATCTATAAAAAATCAAATCACACATGAACAAAAATTAAAAAAATGTAAATGAAATAAAATCTAACTATTAAATAAATGAAACATGGCAACACTTACTCACTCTGAGGGGCCCTTCCCAGGTGGTGAGTGTTTCTTGAAAGAAATCAGATCACTCAAATTCTTGGAACCATGCACAGGAACAATAACTCTTTCATTTCATCAAATTCAAAAATTACAAAAGGGAAGATCACTCTCATAATAGCATTCTGACCTTAACTATCAATGAATGTCCCATAATGATAATTGGATTTATCATAGCCCTATGAGGCTTATTTATACATGAAAAATCATTGAGAAGTGGATGGGACCAAATCCCAATGCTCAGATTTCAAATTTACAATTTTAGATAAAATCCTCAAAAATTTGGGTTTTATTGCAATTTGGGCAGATTCGAGTTAGTCCCGCACCCATATCTTCCAAACCAATTCTAATTTTGAAAATCTTCCCACGCGTTACTCAATTTTCCATATTCTATACAAAATTCATTTCATAGAATTTCTAGATCTGATGCCATTTGCATGAAAATCAAGGCGCAAGTTTGCATTTTGATTTTTTCAATAATTTTAGCATAATCATTCCCCTTGAGCTAGAGGTCCACACGTGCAAGCTGGGTGAATTCTGTCTCAGGTGTCTACATGAAAACATCATTCAGGACAAAATCCATGTACCCGAGTTTCCTCTAGAAGCTTTCCAAAATTTCGAATTATTTCTAGTACCAGATTAGCACAATTGGTACCAGATTAGAACAATTGGTACCAGATTAGAAAAATTAGTACCTGAATCTTGTAGCCAGGGGTTTAGTACCAAATGAACACAATCATGACTATGGGTACTGGACCAACGCGATGGTAGTACTGGATGGAGCTAGTACCAAAATAGGCGCAATTTAGTACTATATGAAGCTGGTACCGGAAGAGGCAGAGAGCTGGTACCAGATGAATGAAAAGGTAGTAATGGATCACTGCAGAGTATTTGATGACATGGAGTGTGGGAATCGAATGAATGTGCATGTACCAAATGACTATAGAACCTTGTGGTATCGGATGACTTGGAGTATCAGATGACCTGCAATGCGAGTACCGGAATAGGAACAATACAGGTACCAAAACATGGACAATGCATATACCGGAACCTGAACAATATAGAACATGATGCTTGGACATAGAAACATATGATTAAACCATCATCGACAAAAATATTGTATAATCATCCTTTTAATCACTAAAAATATGGAAAACTATGTATTAACCACATAGGATGAATAACAAGAGATAATGGAGGTTTATGGTGTAATTAGCAATATATTATTGATAAAATGCAGGGAGAAGGTGTAATGATAAGTGTATTTATATGAAGGAAAGTATGACAAAACTGGGGCTCAACACACCCCCAAACCTAAGGATTTGCATGTCCTCATGCAAACAATGTGAGGAACTTATGATACTCTGCTTATAGATTTATGTGACATTGTTTATTTTGTGTAAGTGTTGGTTCTTGTGGAATGACACTTTGGAAACTGCCACAGATTGATTTCAAACAGAGAAACAAACTTATCATAAAAATGGAGGACAAGCAGTGGATGAGGTATTAGAGTGATGGTGAATGTTGTGCATATGGTGGTTGTATGAACTTAAACATCAATTTTAAGACCAATATTTACTTTGTGGCTCTTTGCTTGGATAGGCAATAATGACTTCATCCTCTTTGAGATGGCTTAATAATGCTTTATGATGTACAGATAGAAGACACTATAGATGTTGCTTTGTATTTGTATACCACATATTTCCTTTTCATTACTTGGTCTTATCATCAAAGTATATTGTTCATTATGACAAGTGGAATGAAGATGGAGGGTTTACTAAGTAGTTGTGATAATGCATAGTGGATTGTGGAGTGGGTAATAGTGGTTATGCATCATGTTTTCCAAGTTTTTAGTAAATTAAAAAGATTTGTACCAGTTTTACCTCAAGTTACCCTTGCTTTGAATTCTAATGCATGTTGAAGTGTAAACTATGCAGAACACGACAAAATGTCTGTAAAATCATGATGTAGGCTGCTGAAATTTGAAGATGAAGTGGAGCAAGGTTGAGAACTGATGGATATCTAGGAGAGAGTTGATGAATGTTGATCTGCTGAGATTCCTTATGTCTCTCTCTCCCCCATGCCTGTTGGTTTGCATTCCCTCATGCAAACTCTCATTAACACATAAAATTTCTGCATGCTGAAAGTGGACTATGTGGAACCGGTGCATGTTGACTGAAGGAGAGAAATGAAGTATGCCAGAGCTGAGAGCTGCTGAAAATATCCTGCAAAAATTACCCTCGAAAAAAGATTTAAATTTTTGTATTGTTGGTATAGGAACCTACTGGTTTCTGTACTAGCAGTACCGGAATAGAAAAATCTAAGAGAACTAAACCAATACTATTATTATGAGAAAAGAAATATACATTGATTCCATGCTTTGAAGAAACAACCAAAAATTAAATTGTATTCATGCTTGTAAATTCGTAAATGAAATTTATTTTAAAATATTACAAGCATAAATGAAATTTCTAAATTACCTATTACATACAATTTCATCAATCATTAACAGTTGAATGCTCAAGAAACCATATTAATTATGATGGGGGATTTTTCCTTTTATCCTTAAACATGAGAACGTGAGGATATACGTGGTCTTTAATAAATGAGAAACCGATAGGAAACCAGTCATCCTTGTTTAATTTCTCAAAGAATCTATGTCATTCAAGTGATATTGATAAAGTTTGCATTTGAGTTTATTAGACTCCTACACTTATGGGTCCCACCTCTAGGACAATGACATCCTGGGTATGAATGACGGGGTCTTAAGACCATCTTACAGACATTCTCAAATGGCAATTAGATGAGGTTCATTAGCCTTTTGTTCAACCATGCATGCTTCTTCTTAACGATTTACACAAGTGTATTGTTCATATGAACAAATATAGATTAGGCATAATGAAAGATATCAAAATCAGAACCCATTGCCAGCAAGCTTGTTCAGTACTTCGATGGGGTAATTTTGACATCTAAAAAATATCCTTCCCAGGTAGAATGCCCCATTGCCCATGAGCCTGTTCAGTACCCTGATGGGTTTGCCTAGTTATACCACATGCCGGTACTCGCTGCCAGCAGACTTGTTCAGTATCCTAATGGGTTAGCCTCTTACACCCATTTTCCATCAAAGGCTCTTGTCCCAATCTTTACTCTTAAGATAAAATTTATAGATTGTTTTTGCATGGGTGAATGGGGGAGCATATTTGAAAACTGTTTTATAGCATGGGATGGTATTGGGTTGGAAGATATTTTATAGATTGCCCATAAAAGATTGTTCGTATGAAAAATATACTTATGTATCGAGATTATTCGAAAGACATATCATGGTCAAACTTACTTAATGTGTGGTGGATGAGGCCATGAGAGAATGACCTAAAGGTGTCTCTAGTCCCCAAGTTCATCTTCTCCATATAAGATTGTGTTCCCTCACAAGTAGAAGTTTTATTCACTCTCCTGCTACTATTTGATAAGAATGATTGAATAAAAAATTATGATATGAAACTAGGATGTACAATTTACCTATGGGCATCATTATGCAGACCTTAAAGATTTTGTAAATCCCCATAATATTTTAAATATTAGGCTTATGAGCAACTGTTATTATTAATAGTCCAAAATCTGCATGTAATAAGAGGAAGAAATATCTTAAGCTATTTTGTTTTTTGATGTTAGATCACCAATATTATCTTCATCTCGTTTTATTTATTTGAAAAGAAACACAAAAAAAATGTTGCATTTATTTAGAACTAGGTTAACTTACATGCAACTTTTACTCTATCATATCTAAGAACAAGAAATTAAATTTCACGTGTAAGAATATTTCCAATGTAACCATGTGCGTAACAGGTGTAGAAACACATTCATACTTGGGTTTGAAAGATAAGCTTTAGTGTATACCAGAATACGAAGAACCAACTTCTTTGATGATGATGTGGAGAGTTGTTGAAGAAGAGAGTGGTGCTTCAATCTTGTTGTTGTCTAGAACCAATGTTCAATGTAATCTTCATGTTCTTGGTTCACTTCCTCATTTAGACCACTCTGTATGTCTCTCTCTATCATGCCACGCAGATCATCTTCTTTCACATGGTTTGTCTCCTGGATGCATACTAGATCTAATGATATGTATGTCAAGAACTCCTCGATCTCAGGTTCTAATGGTGTCTGTCCATCGAATGTTGTCCATGATTCTTTAGTCTCTCCTATAGGTTGGAAAGAGTGATTACAAAAGGCTTTTAGATCTTCTTGTGGATGTAGCTCATGGAACTCTTCTTCTTCTATCACTTTCGGAGAGGCAGATAGGTTCTTGACTATTGTCAATATTTTCTCTTCCTGAGAGGCAGAGATCCCAACTGCTGCTAGGATTTGAGAGAGTTCTATTAAACTCTTGATCTTATTTGGGTTCTTGTTGTTGGTTGATGGGTTCTGTTTCACACATGGATTAGTGTAGAGGGGGGGTTCTTAAAGTGCCCAAAAAGGTTTTTTAAACACCCTAAAGAAATAAAAAGAAGGAAACTAAAATAAAATGTAAACAAACCGATTATATACTTGAAGCGCCACCATGCTACTAGGACCTTGTTGTCACCAAGTTATCTGTTCACACAAGTTAACTTCTCTTCTCATATATATAAAAATGGCTAATGCTAATAAAACACAAATTCTAACTACTGAAAGGAAGAGGACAACCCAACTTTGGAGTAACCCCACTAAAGTGGATGTGTGGGATCTTCCCTCATGTCTTACCGTCTTCTCTCCATCCTTAGGTCGTCCTTAAAATCACACCACACTTGCATGCAAAGAAACACACTTGCATGAAAAGAACCACACTTGCATGAAAGGAACACTCAAGGCTTTGGAAAAATAAAAACAACCTACCTATGCTCTAATCCCTTTAGCACCTCCCCGACAACGACGCCAAAAATGTTGGGGCTAAATATATGCACTATTAATTCCCACATTTAATTATCAACTGGGGCTCGTAAGCTTCGAGGTGCAAGCGCAGGAAACGCATGATCAAAGCCTAGTCTAGCCTAATCTAAAGCTAACAAAACAATCTTCAAACCCACACTGCACCAAATTAACACTAACGATTCATCACTGGGATGTAGGAATAACTTAGTTCTATAAAGGTTTAGATCACAGTATTTCAATCACTCGGGGTGATGTTCGTGTGATTAATCGTGAGTAGCTTACTCAAGTCTTCTGTCCTTCAATGATTATTTCCTATAGCGGATCCACACTTAAATGCAATAAAAGAAACAAGCAAACAGAAATGAAATTCACAATAGAAACTAACACCTTAGGAAGAATTCCAATGCGAGAAGGCCATATCTCATGAGTTAGACCTTTAATCTATCTATTGGTGATTGTAATTATGTGAAGGTAAAGTGCAAGGAATCTAAAGGTACGGGAAATAAAATTAAGTGCGGGAAACTCAAAATCATCAAACTCAATCAACACCTGAGATTCACTTAATCAACTAAATTTCTGAAATTTATAAAAGAAATTATAATGCAAATTGGTACCCAAAATCTATAATGAAACCAAATATGTTGTAAATAGAGTACCCTCAATCTGAATTTCAAACCAAACCAAAATAGACTACTAAGATTTATCAACTCAACTTGAAATCTAAAGGTTAGTAATTAAACTTGTAAGACAAACCACTCATACAAACTGAGTACTCAATCAAATAAGATGTAAAACAAAGTACTAACTCTTCAACCAAACCCTTGAAATAATGGCTTATCATAATACCCAATCACTCTAAAAACTCAGTCAAACTAACTGTCAACTCTCCATCAAGTTTACTTCTCAGAATTTTGATTTGTTCCAGTGTATATAAATGATGATCAATTCATTTATTGGCAATAAATACTTCTCTGTTTATAAGTATGCTGGAATGTTTCTCTTTGCTCAAACCTAGTTATTTTGTCTCTTATTTAATGCACAACCATTTTGCAAATTAAAAATTAGATTTGGTTCTAGAATTTGTGTTGTAGGCTGATCTATAATCATTCTCATTCGATTCATATTTATCAGGGTTGTTTCTTGATTTTACATTTCAGAATACCTAAGACAGAAATTCATTGAGAGCTCTATGTTTTTTTTATGAAATCAAATTTCTAACAGCTTACTTAAAATCCTCAAAGTAATGAAATCAAACCTGTGATCTCAATGTGCTGAAGTGTAATGAGAATAATCAAATCATTGTGTGAGAAACTTATAGTTTATCTTTGCATTAATTAACTATGAAAATCTCATACTCGGTTTCATGGAAACACTTCTCAATGGTTATAGATTGTGATCAATGGTTATAGATGAAACAATAACACACACACTGAAATCTGAGTGTTTGTTAAACATGAATTCATAAAATGAAATTGAAATTACAATCAATCATGATCTATAAAAAATCAAATCACACATGAACAAAAATTAAAAAAATGTAAATGAAATAAAATCTAACTATTAAATAAATGGAACATGGCAACACTTACTCACTTTGAGGGGCCCTTCCCAGGTGGTGAGTTTTACTTGAAAAAAATTAGATCACTCGAATTCTTGGAACCATGCAGAGGAGCAACAACTCTTTCATTTCATCAAATTCAGAAATTACAAAAGGGAAGATCACTCTCACAATAACATTCTGATCTTAACTATCAATGAATGTCCCATAATGATAATTGGATTTCTCATAGCCCTATGAGGCTTATTTATACATGAAAAATCATTGAGAAGTGGATGGGACCGAATCCCAATGCTCAGATTTCAAATTTACAATTTTAGATAAAATCCTCAAAAATCTGGGTTTTATTAGAATTTGGGTAGATTCGAGTTAGTCCCCCACCCATATCTTCCAAACCAATTCTAATTTTGAAAAACTGCGTGCGTGTTACTCAATTTTCCATATTCTAGACAAAACCGATTTTGTAGAATTTCCAGATCTGATGCCATCTGCACAGAAATCGAGGTGCAAGTTGGCAGTTTGAGTTTTTCAATAATTTTAGTAGAATCATTCCCCTTAAGCTAGAGGTCCACACGTGCGAGCTGGGTGAATTTTTTCTCACGTTTCCACATTAAAACATCATTCTGGACAAAATTCGTGTACCCGAGTTTCCTCTAGAAGCTTTCCAAAATTTTGAATTATTTCTAGTACTGGATTAGCATAGTTGGTACCGAATTAGAACAGTTGGTACCGGATTAGAACAATTAGTACCTGAATCTTGTAGCCAAGGCTTTAGTACCAAATTAACACAATCATGACTATGGGTACTGGACCAACACGATGGTAGTATTGGATGGAACTAGTACCGGAATAGGCGCAATTTGGTACCAGATGAAGCTGGTACCGGAAGAGGCAGAGAGCTGGTACCGGATGAATGCAAAGGTAGTAGTGGATCACTGTAGAGTATTCAATGACATGGAGTGTGGGTATCGAATGAATGTGCATGTACCATATGACTGTAGAATCTTGTGGTATCGGATGACTTGGAGTATTGGATGACCTGGAATGTGAGTACCGAAATAGGAACAATACAGGTACCAGAACATGAACAGTGCATATACCAGAACCTGAACAATACAGAACATGCTGCTTGGACATAGAAACATAGGATTAAACAATCATTGACAAAACTATTGTATAATCATCCTTTTAATCACTAAAAATATGGAAAACTATGTATTAACCACATAGGATGAATAACAAGAGATAATGGAGGTTTATGGTGTAATTAGTGATATATTATTGACGAAATGCAGGGAGAAGGTGTAATGATAAGTGTATTTATATGATGGAAAGTATGAAAAAACTGGAGCTCAACAGTAGTGTCTATTGAGATTATCTGGGATGAGAGGAAGCCTATTTGGAGTTGAATTTTTGGGCGTAGTCTTTCTCTTTGTTTTCTATTTTTAATTTGTCCTTGGCTTCTGGGCTGTTTGCTTGGCTGCCTGGTATTCTACTTGAGTTACTACTTTTATACACAGTATGATTCATATGTCAAGTTTCTTTTCAGTCCATGCATTTTATTTTTAGAATATTGAAAATACAAAAAAAGGCATTTTGCATTGGTTGGCATTTTTGTCTTTGAATTTTTATCATTAGCTTAGCACATTTAGCGAAAGATTGTATTTTTCTTCTGAATTGCAGATTTGGAATTGAAGACTGCACTGTTTTTATTAGCATATCATTCATTGAAAAGTTAAAGATAGATTTTAATTATATCCATATTTATTTTCTGGCAGAGTCCTAATAGCATGAGTTTCACTTCCATACCTTTTTGAGTAACCACAGCCAATAAAATTTACTCTTTAAACTAAAATTGATTAGTCACGATTTTATTTTTAGGGTGCACAAACTAGCTTAGGATTTAATGCCTTGGAATAGGATTTTGTGACTAAACTTCTCCAAGGAAATTAAATCAACATATGTGTCTGAGACAATGAGTTGAGAAGTCCATTTTATAATCGGTGAGATCAGGAGGCTTCGCTCACACCAAAGTTAATCACGAGGTCGCGCGAAGTTAGTTGAATGGATAAACCCTGGATACTCACCTAGCGTCAGAGATATTTCTGTGGATTTATTCGTATTTGGGGATCTTGCTAGTGCCCATACCTCTGTGAGAGGTGGTGCTTTCAAGGTTTCGGGCTTTGATACCTTTCCCATACGGTGATCCAGACTTACAACTGCTCACCTGTGCATCGGTTATACAGTGGTTTATTAGTTGCGTGACTTAGGTACTCATAGGTTACTTGCAGGGGTTATTCTGCTTGTACCCTGAGTCAGATAAGGGTTGAACAACACAAAACCTTTATGGAGGATTACCTCTCCGGGGGGATCTAACCGACTGGTTGTTAATCTCATGAGGGCCCTTATAACTGATTCTGTTACGTGAAAACTTTAGCAGGGAGTCTCGGGTCCCTCTTGGACGAGACATACCTTCTTTAGTGAGGGAGGCCACTCAGCCACTTTAGCCCATTTGCATGCATATTGGCCGTTTAAATTTTTGGTGTGCTCTTTGATTATTAGTTGACCTTAGGATTTTGTGCTGATTCTTTGTTATCATGGATAGTGGAGTTCCTTTTGCTCCCTCATTTACTGCTACCCCACCATGAATTTCATGGGGATGGACCGTTCTTCTTTTTACAATGGTATGCAGAACTACAATGCTCAGTCCACACCTTGGGTCTCTAACCATTTTTCTCATGGTATGATTGATATGTCTTCACACTCGCCATCCTCTGTCTTACCTCCTTATGCAAATACAAGTTTTGGGTCTAGGGGCATGATGCCTCCTTCTTATCCCTCTCCGTTTGGTGGTTGTCATATCCTTCAAACACCTCTTATCGTAGGAGGTTGAAATCTTCCTTCCTACAGATCCACTCTGCAAGAAGTAAGTTCCCAATTAAGCAATCCTTCCACGTGTTACACTCCATCCACTTATCCTTCTTCCTCTATGTCGGTTCCTATGAACACTTTTTCCATGGCGGACCTCCATCTACCCTCTGGTGTTTCATCCAGAGGGAATTATTTTTATAGTATGGGCAACCTCCCTCATGAAGTTCCTTCGTCTGGGGGAAACATATATCCTCACATGAGTAACCCTTGTAATGTCAATTTCTCTTTGCAAGTGGCTTTTATTCCCTTACAACCCTTTATGAATCAGTATGGAGGAGGATACTATCCTGCTGGTCAAAGACAGGGTGTAAACCAGGATCCTTCCTGGCCCGCAATTTCTCAAAATCAGTCTTTCCATGCACCTTGGACTCAAATTCCACAATTCACCACCGCCATGAGTCCAGTCATTGCGTGTGATACTGGCATTATATCACCAACCTTTGCTAGTCATGTTGGAGATTTTCTACTAGCCTCTGCAAGTCATGCTTGGAGCATGTCACTAGCCACTGTAAGTCATGCTTGCAGCATTCATATGATTGAGAAGCCTAGAATTCTTAGTTGTAAGCCTAGATTCCTTTGCAGGACTTGATAAGGAAGTCAACTTACTTGTTTGTGTCCTGTTACTGTTGGGATACCAGAAGCGTGGGGCTCACCTAAGGGCCCTTCGGGTTTTGAGGCATCTATGGTTTCACAACACTCTGTTACTTCTTTGGTTGATACAACAGTCACACTGATGCAATATTCGGCTGACACCCCTTTTCCTTTAGGGGTTGATGCATACCTTGTTGTCTCACATATTGTTCAACCAATGGTCGTGTCGATGCAATCTTCGACTGACAACACTCCTATTTTTTGCGGTGATGCACCTCTTGACCTTGTTGTCTTGCATCCTATTCAACCAATGGTTGAGGAAGTGGTCGTATCGATGAAATATTTGATCGACCCCACTCTTCTCTTAGAGAGTGACAAATCTAAGGAAACAGTCACGCCAATGCAATTTTTGGTCGATCTCGCTCTTCTGGTTCTGGTTCTATACCTTCTATGCCATGTTCTTAGCATTTCTATTACTTCATCTTCTGAACAAGAGAGATTTTTAATCTTCCTGAGTTCTATCCCTCCAAGTCTTGATGAGGTTCCCTTTGATTGGGATGGTCTTGTGGGGTATCCAATGCCTCCGCCTATGTCCTTTCCAGGAAGAGACATTATCCGATATAACACAGAGACGATGACCTCCGTTATCACTTTTCCCTCCTCAAATTGGAGAGCTTTGGGTCTTCCTGAGCTTGTGTCGATTCTTCGTAATATACCAACATTCCACAGAAGGTCCGCATGAGAGCCTTGGCCTCCCCTGTGGCTTGCCGCCTAGAATCTTCAAAACGAGTCTCAATTAAGCTCTTTTCTGACTTGTCTAAAAACTGAAAATATCATCGAGTGATTTGTCCCTTTCACACTCGTTAAAATTAGATTTGAAAGATCATGAGTCCTAGTTAATCTCTTTTCCGACTCGCTATCAAAAATAAAAAAGATTGCCGAGTGAACTTGTCTTTTTCACACTCGTAAATTGGATTTAAAAAGATGTCTATTTGGCACAAATTTACCCCTTTTTCACACCAAGTAGACTAAAAGATATAAAAAAGGACATATTTTGGCATTAAGTTGTGATTGCATCTCATGCCCTCACTTGTTGTATTGAGCCTTTAGCCAGTTCTCTCTTTGCTTTATAAACCATTGCCTAAGAAGTTTGCATCCTCAACCAAGCAGAGCCTTGTTTTTATCCTTCGCAATTTGACACCCTATACCATGGAGGGAACATCACCCCGAGTCTCCATCTCCCGCATGAATTTCTTTGCATTGAGCATAGGTACGTTCCATTGCTGGAACTAGTTTTTCTTACTTGCAACACTCGTTACCTCCTCTGTATCATAGCATTCATTTGTTATGGAAAAACAAAAAAAGGTGGGTGGGAAGGGAAAATTATATTGTAATTGGCAGCAATTGTGTCTCTTTTGAACATAGCACAAAGTTATTGAGTCTTTTTTGTGTCATCATAATTTTGGGTTTAGCATGGCCTTAGAAAGCTGATCTCGCTACAGAGTTTTCTCTACAAACTGGTTACTCTTCCAGTCCCTACAGAGAACATTATTGATGCCTCCTGCATATAATTGTCACATTATTGAGTCCATGCTACTGGATTCCACCATATGTATCATGCTCTTGTTCAAAGGAAGTCTATCAACCTGTGTCGGCCACTCCTCAGAAATATTGACTTTGCATGTCAGCCATACCCTCAGTTTGTCTCATAATCACATGATACTTTGGTCTTATCATGCACCCTAGCCCTACTTTCATCATTGGTAGGTCACCTTGAACCCAACAATCAACATTTCATCATTGGTCTTTGATTGCGTGGTTTCCCTTATGTTCGACGACAAGACATCTATTCACACTTTGGGATTCGTGTAGTGTCTTGGATGCCATTAGACTTATTGGTGGTTTCCTCGCCTTTGTCAACAATTTTTCATCATTGGCTGCTATTCAGAGGGTCCTTTTCATGTACCACTTGCATTTGGCAAACATGAAAGACGCACAAGGCCATTGGTTCATGAACATGTTCTTTTTCCGATCTCCACCAAATCATGAAGCTCCTGCTTTGTTCCTCGTGCCGACTGATGAGAGATTCCTCAATGCTCTCCTTTCAACGGGTCTCTTTCCATCGACTTCAACTCATTTATTCTGGATACAAGACCTAGAGTTTTATGAGTACCTTGAGGCTTGTAGTCATTGGTGGCAAGCTCTCTCGCCATTGACAGATGGGAATGCATCAATGTCTCCTGATCAGTGGATCTCTCAAGTGTTCGACACCAACTCCTTTATTCACATTTGTAGAGATGTACTCTGTTCCTTGATACCTAATTTCATTATCAGTAGGTTGTCTCACATTTTTTAACGGTATACTTCAATGACTGGTAATCAAATGATGTCTCACCATGTTCGACCTCAAATCATTTATTCACATGATGTAGACTTGCACCATTGGTGGATAGTGTAGAAGACTTGAAGACATCACTATGTGGCCACAAATTTCTTGAGATGTTGCTTCCATTTCATTGGACCAATAACTATTTGACTTCAATGATCATGGGAGATCAGATTGTACTCCATGGTATACAGATATTTTTAGATTGATTTTTGAGACTCGTTTCACTGGGCCTTGTTCATGACTATGACATTTTTTGGCATATAACCGCATTTATATTTGCCTATTCATGGCCATGAACACTTGTTTGGTATATTTTCCACATAGATCTGCATTGTATTCTTGGCGATCATGCATGCAAAGTCAATACATAATGTAATGAGCAATTAAGTTCATCTAGTTGGTTCTCTACCACTCCACTTCTGGGTTATTTATAATTTATTTTGACCATCGTAGATACTCCTCTGATCTCACACATTAGGGGGAATTTGGTATAGCAATATTTGCCTCACCATTTCTATCTTTCACAGAGGGCCTTTTTCCATTTCCCTATGCAGACTTATCATCCCTTTTTGTTGAATCCAGATATAAAACATACATTTTCCACATATACACTCCCTATAAGTTATACAAGATGCGTATATGCTTGATGCTCCACTGCAGCT
Organism: Picea engelmannii; assembly: GCA_009831015.1. Taxonomy (NCBI): domain Eukaryota; kingdom Viridiplantae; phylum Streptophyta; class Pinopsida; order Pinales; family Pinaceae; genus Picea; species Picea engelmannii. Next base: position 232,111 of record ML785567.1, read on the forward strand.
CACATATATCGGGATTTGTGCCAGAAAATACAAAATGAGGTCAATTTTCCATGTCACGATAGAAGATCTCTGATCCTTAGCCTTCCATATATTGGAAACATTTTGACTCGGCCCTTCAGTTGCATTCTGAAGGCTATAAGAGCACAATTTCGAGCTATGGAAAAAAGGGAGAAAGCATTCAATTTTGAGAGCAAAGTCACTATGGAGAAATTACTTCATATTGAGTCTAAATCCCTTTGTCCCTCAAGTCTGAACATAGTGTTCATCCCCCAAGCTCTTCCCTTATTGTTGAGAGGACCTCTTTTCCTCTTTCTCATGAGCTTGCCTTTGGTGGAGGATTGAAGTGGTGGAGACCCAGTTGGCAGGAACTTGGCTTCTTTGTTTCGAACCGTGTCGACATGGAAGTCTATAATGTTGACACTTCTGCTAATCAATTATTAATAGAAATACTCCTTTCCCATCCTATTGGTATCTTGAAAATATATGATTATTATCCATGGGCATGTTTGTAATGTTTATTAATGGATTATTCTATCTGATGTGCTAATACCTTTTATAACATCACTATATACTTTATTTGCTTGTTTGTTGAGAACTTCTTGCAGGTATTAAGCTTTGGGTCAAAGTGCTCAACGATGGAACATCATCAAACGTTGGATCGAGGTAGGCCTCTTTCTTGTATTGCACATTAGTCTATATAGAATATGTTGGAATTGAGTTGATTTCTGCAATCATACCTATCTGTTATGGTTTACCCTTGGCCATAGAGAGTTTTTCCCTTGTAACAAGGTTTCATAAGCTCCTTTCCTAGAGAGAATGGGGGTCTCTTCAAGAGATAGTCTTAATGTACTTTGACCGAAAAATAACCTTTTAAATTCTAAAATGAAATTGTTATGAATTGGGTAACAATTGTATTGAGCTTTATGTCTATACAAAACTGAGTACCATGCATAAACTGGTTCCAATTTAAAATCAATATTCTTTGCACTTTCCAAGTCTTCAAACCCATGGCCATAAGCGATGGTGAAGATGAGGTAAGAAGTCGTATAAAAAATTCGAGTCTTTTTAAGGTTATTCAATTAGAAAGAAATTTCATTTGAAATAAGATAACCCCATTCTATAATGGATTTTTCATGCAAAGCATAATGGATGGAATACATAACATTTATTGGTATGAACACAATAGATTCGAGATCGATAATGTGATTGAACAACCATGCAAATTATCTGTATGGGTATTTTAATGAAGTTACCTCAATCTTGGAAGCATCGAGGTTATTTATTGGTTCCTCCAATTAATTGCTTAGAAACCTCTCCCCTCCTTTATCCCGCTTAAGAAATTTTTCTTCCTCTTCATTTTTGAATTGCAAAATAGGTGTAGGGATTTGTAGCATTTTGGAGAATGCTGAAGGAGCTAGAGAGATGGGTTGATGTCCTTGCAATTGAATTATTCTTTTCTCAGAGTTGAACTTATCTTCTCATCATTGAAACATTTCTTTTAATTTTGTTACTTTTGGAACACAACCTCCTAATACTATTCCTGAGGTCCAATTTAAGTTCATTTTCTTCTCGACCAGAGAAAGAGTCTTGTAGTAATTGTATGCTCTAAACCACTGAAACTCTTGATCGTCATGCTTAAGTGTGTTTAGTGTATCTCCGCAATACAATTATTTTTTCTTACTTGACATTCTTTTCTCCTTTTGACAAAAGGTGGTGCTACTGTTGATATTTACAGCTTGTCATATTTGTTTTTATTTTAATTTTGCCATGTATTGTCTTGATAGTTCAATCAATCATAAATATTTCTTTTAATATTTTCGGCTTACATGATATTTGGATTTATTTCAATCTTTAATGAATGTTTCGTGAATTTAATAACAACCTTATTCTTACACAAGTGGTAGCTAATGTGGCGGGGACAATAAATGTGATGTGAAGTGGTGATGTGATGTCATGGAAGATGAAAAATGTTAAGTATGAGAGTGAAAAATGAGGATTGGGAAGTGCAAATTGTATGACATGGGACTCCATAACTACGGACAAAGATATGAGGAAGGGTACGGAGGTTTGCATTGAAACTAAACATATGTTTAAGTATTGAAAAGGGTGGTTTTGCAAATCAAATAAGTAAAATGTGTGTTTTATAGAATGAGGGACTTCTAACTTGCGGAGGGACTCTCCTAGGAGTTGTTCATGGATATGAGTATAAATAGATCAGTTCAAGATTTTTTTATGGTCGTCGATGGTTGAGAAGAGCTCCCTATTTGTAATAGTTTGATAGCAGAGTTGTTCTCTAGTTATGTATGAGACCTGAGACTTTCTCATTAATAGAAGTCGGCTTCTTTCATCATTTGTTTACTTTTGTGCTGAAGCACTTGTGCATGGAATATACAGATGAGGTGTTGTGGTTGTATTGTAATGGAGGTTTGATTATAATGTTGTTGTGACCTCTTTCAGTATTTTCTTTCGTTGTATTATTTCCTCTTATGTTAAAATGCTCGTGAATGGATGATCCAGATGAGTTGTTGTAGTTGTATTATAGATTATAATACTACTGTGATATATTTCAGTATCTTAAACTTGAGTTCAAGAGTGCTCTTGTGCCTAAGTTTTTCTTCACCAAGCTGCTTGAAGGTTGGATGCTCATGGCAGACTTGCCCACTTTCCTCACTAATTCTTCCTCATTCTCACCTTTAGCCTTAAACCATTGACTGAAGTTAATGAAGACCTCATTTCCTTATGCATTGCTTGTCTAGTTTCTGTGTTAAAATATTCTCATACTGAGCTTTGTCCATTTGACATCCACTCATAAACCTACCTCCACAAACATTTTGATGGATACTGGGCTTATCCTCCTACAATATGAGGGTGAATCTCAATGCTAAGATTCTTGGTGTCATTGTCAGGGAACGAATTGAAAACATTTCCCTAGGATTGAATGACAAAGAAATTTTGATTCTGAAGGTGCATCATAAATCATTACCTTGAAGATTGCAACTTGCACCTGGAAACTCCATTGTTTTATTTGTGGCTCCCAAAGGAAGACACACAAGGTATACTCGACATCTACCTCTGGAAACACCTGAAGCTGACCTAGAGAAGATTATCAAGAAAGGAAATATTTCTCAAGAAGGATTTTCAGCTATTGTTCTAGATTGAAAAGCTCCCCGGGAAGAACGACATTGCATAGTTCCAACTTTAGATGGTGAATGAAGTTGGACACCTTCAAGAATGCACATTCTCCATGGAGACGCCATTGTTTAGAATTTGAGGGTGACTCTCGGTACTAATACTCTTGGATTCACCAACAGATTCTAAACAATTGAGTCACCATGGTTAATGTGCAAGAGTGAGATGAGTTAATTAGCTATGGAGGCTATCCTGGTCGGGAGGTTTTCCCCACTCAATTTCTCAGCCATAGCTGGTTATCCGCATCCTATGCCTCAAATTGATGAATGGAAAGATCTTCTACCAAGATTTTATGAAGGTGAGAATGACAACCCTATTGAGCATGTTCTAGAATTTCATGCTTTGATGCATCAACTTGACATCCAACATAAAGACATACGTATGAAGATGTTTATGTACTCTCTTCAAGGAGATGATCGTATTTTGTATCACTCTCTTGAGCTTTCTATCATTTCTTCACTTGAAGAGTTTCATGCATCATTCAATATTCATTTTGAAAAGTTTTATTCCTTTGAGTTAATTTGTCATAGCTATTGTGAGGAGTATAAAGACTGTGTTCAGGATATAATTGATTCTTATGAAGGCTGTGAGCATGAAGAATATTCCTTGGATGAGGAATCATCTCTTTCTCTTCCTTGTTCATCTGCATTAGATGAAGACTTTGTTTGCTGTCTGAATAAGGAAAGTGCAGAAATTGAGTCTGTTCTGAAAGATGATACTCTTTGTAACCCTGTCTCTAAAAAACCTAGATATGAGAAACCTATTTTTGAATCATATGGTGATGATAAGATATTGCTTCCTGGATTGAATCTTGAAAGGTAGCCTGTGTTTAATAATGAAGAACAATTTTCTCATGTTAAGATACCTCTTGGTATGTCATTCGAGACTCCTCCTTTATTTGATCATTATGAAGATAGTGATGAGGATGCTTAGGTGTTTTTTGTCTTAGAAGTAAAAAGAAGTAGCGGCCAACATTCTAATGAAAATAAAATATTTTACCAAGAGCAACATGATAAAGAGAAAGAGCCATTCATTGATATACACGAGGAGATTTATTGCCATCAACTAGAAGATGTTATCAGAGAAGATAAAAGAGAAGTGGTTCAGTAGCCCGCATTAGCCATTCACTCACATGTGATTGCCACATACATTCAACCATATGTGAGAAGTTGCAAAGTAGAGAAGGATTTCTGTTACCAACCCAATAAGTTTTACCATATATTTTATGACCCTGTATGGGAGTACATGGAGTTGCATTTCCTCAATGTATTCAAGCCTTCAAGATTTATCTTACCTTCATCATTGGGAGGTAATCTGAATAATGTAATTAATTTGTTGTCACATTTTTAATGTCCCTTGTTGATCAGTGACAAAGTAAATAAGTTTTCAGTTAGGAATTTACTTGAATGGTTCTGGTGGAAGTTTGTTTTCACATAGCGCATTGTAAAAGTCGGTTAGTTTAGGATTGTACATAAACAAGCTCCTTCTAGAGCATGTGTTTCTATTTTATTTTTAATTTTATTAGTGTACATGTCATTTTTTTGTCTTCAACAAAATGTTTTTGAGCTCGACTCCACAACCCAAAAAGGTAAGGCACTGAAACTGCTTGTTCTTGGCATCTCACAGGGAGCATGCCATCCCCTGTGGAGCCAATGTTATCAAATGAAGTTGTTCAGGGTCACAGGTGTTAGCCATGAGAACATGAGAACATGTGGGTGCAATTTTCCATGGCGAAGATCCCATGTGAACTTCGTTAGTGCCATCTATAAACGTGGTTGGAAGGATTCCATAGTTGGCAGGCAGATAAAGTTTTGGCAGTGGTGCTAAAATAGCCAGCACTCCCATATTGAAGATCGTGATCGAATCAAGGAACACCAATCATTTTGATGCCACAAGCTGCACGGGCATTAAAATACAAAGGTGGGTTGAAATCCAAACTGCGGTATTGCGGGGAGGCTACGTGGTGGAAGATGGTTCATTTCGGGTCCGAAAGTGGTGTGGGTCCAAACTGCTTTTGATGGTCCCAAAATCACCTGCTCTTACATTGCCATATCCAACAACATCATGTGGCTTCTTCCTAATAGTCAAGTCGCATCCTGATCCCGAGGAGGGTTTAGCCAATGAACAAGGACTGACTTTTGTGGACTTAAAACCACTAGATTATTCAACACCCAATCCATGAGCAGCACGTGGCGGCCTTCTAGGCATCTAATCCTTATCTTGATCCTGAGAAAATATCAGTTAATGAAGTGAGGGAGTGGTGGTTGAAACCTCTGATCAATCCATAAATAGGAAGCATGCAAGTTATGGCCGAGGAGGCATAACTGTCAGCCCGAGGTACCACGATGGGTGGTTTCTTATTGCAAGCCCATACTGATCTAAGCTTGCGTCTGACAGGAGGAAACACACACATTCTGATAGAAGGATGCACAGATGAAAATCCTTGGATGGGATGACTAGATGACTCTCCTAGCGATTGTTCACAGATCTGATTACAAATAGATCAGTTCAAGATTTTGTTATGGTCGTCGATGGTTGAGCAGAGCTCCCTATTTGTAATAATTTGATAGCAGAGCTATTCTATGGTTATGTATGAGACTTGAGACTTTCTCATTAATAGAAGTCAACTTCTTTCATCATCTATTTAATTTTGTGTTGAAACATTCGTGCATGGAAGATCTAGACGAGGTGTTGTGGTTGTATTGTAATGGAGGTTTGATTATAATGCCGATGTGACCTGTTTCAGTATTTTCTTTCATTGTCTTGTTTCCTCTTATGCTGAAATGCTCATGCATAGATGATCCAAATGATTTTTTGTAGTTGTATTATAATGGAGGTTTGATTATAATATTGCTGCAATATATTTCAATATCTTAAACTTGAGTTCAAGAGTGCTCTTGTGCCTGAGTTTTTCTTCACCAAGCTGCTTGAAGGTCAGATGCTCATGGAATACTTGCCCACTTTCCTCACTAAGTCTTCCTCCTTCTCACCTTTATCCTTAAACCAATCACTGAAGTTAATGAGGACATGATTTCTTTATGCATTGGTTGTCCAATTTCTGTGTTAAAATATTCTCATACTGAGCTTTGTCCATTTGACCTCCACTCATAAACCTACCTCCCCAAACATTATGATGGGTACTGGGCTTATCCTCCTGCAATCTAAGGGTGACTCTCAGTGCTAACACAATCAACTGAATTGACAAAGAGTTTTCAACAATCGATTGGTATGATCAATGGTTGATGGATCGATGGTTGGGCGTCAACTGGATTAGTGAGAAGTTCCATCCACCCATGGAAATCGATGATGAATAATGGTTGGGTCAGATAGTTTAGCAGTGTGTTGCAAGTGGTTTCCAAGATAAATGATCGATGATTGACGACTGAGTCAGTTGGTTTGGAGGGTGTGTGAATTGATTGTCAAGGAGTTGGGCTGATGACCAATGGTTGGGTTAGAAATTTTGGAAAAGAGTCGTGCATGACCAAAAGAAAGTGTCGAATGACAATTGACTGATGTAGTCAGATAAAAAACTCATATTGCATGCGATTTGAGAATGAGGAATCATATTTAAAGAGATGTTACAATAGTAAAACAATCAATTTTATATGAAATTTGTTGAATTTGTTTCAGGATTTTGAAGGTCATTAGCTTGCGAGGCATTTTTAAGCGCATAAACGATGTTTTTAGACAATCAAAACCAACAATAATAGAGTGTACCAAGGTACAATATATCCCTACATATCAAATGAAATAACTCGAAGAGATCTATCCAATGAGCTAAATTGTTCACAAAACAGAGTTCGTATGAGAAAGTTACAACCAAAACAATAAGGGTAACATTTTGGCACAAAATTACTTCCATAGGGAATAAATCCATGATCAGAAGTCCATTCGGGCCACAAGAGAAATAGATGGAAATATTATGATCCATAGAAGACAAATATGAAGTCATATTTGGGATATGGGTATGTAAAAATGTGTTGGGAGTGAGATAAGACACTTGTAGCACACATGGATAAATTGGGTAAAACAACCTAAACTTCTCCGGACCATAAATTTCATCTTAGAGCACAGATTTGAGAAAGAAAATAGTTGATAGAAAGGTGCCGAGGAGTAGAATACATATGTAGAACTAGAATTTTGAATTGGGAATTAAAAGTTTCCATAAATTGATAAATATATTTTTGTAGTAGTAAAAGAGTGGAAATTGCAATATGTAAATGATGTAACGTTTCACTCAGAACTCAGATTGAGGCATGGGTATAGCTATTATAAAGTTGTTTCATAGAGGAATGCATATGGGGAATCATAATTTGAATTGGTGGAATGTGATCTTCATAAATTATGAATAAATAACATGTATTATAATGGATGAAATGTTTTATGCTATGCATGTTCTAACAATAATTATTACATGCACATTTCTTGCAGTATTATAGGTACATGAAATAAACTTTGGTTCTTATATGAGGACTAGAGTTATGGAAGATGCTCATGTATCTTACAACCATGAGGAAGAGATCAAAGTTATACATGTTAGCATGGGGAATTTTGAGACATAGTCAAATGGAAGAAGAGATAGGCATGAGCCTATAAGTATGAGAAGCCTGCATAGGTAAGTGAAAAGCTATAGAGATGATAATGAAAGGATTATGAAGGATTGGGAGGAGATAATTCATAGCTTAAATATGTTGCATAATAAATTTAAAAAGGACTCTGGAACTAAGGAAGAAACTAGTTCTAGACAATTGTCAACATCTAGAACCCATAGCAAAGGGGAGGACCATGGAAATGATAGGAAGTTAAGAAGCATGAGCATGTACCATCATTCTCCAATGTAATCCACCAAGATATCTCATGAAATTTTATGGCTAGGGAGTATCCCAAGTGTGTCTCATGTTCTGAGGTAAAGGAGAAGTCTTGGGGAAGACATCTTGCAAGGTGAGCTCAGGAAGATCAAGTCACCAACTTTCAATAGTGAGCACAAAAAGGGAGAAGAGTTTGTGGCATGGTTGTTGGAAATGAAGAAATATTTCCAGTTGCATGATTACCCCCCACGGGTAGAAGATAGAATTTCCACCTACCACTTCCAAGGAAAGGAAACCATGTGGTGGGATTAGCTTAAGCAAGCCAAGAAACTTGATGACAAAAGGATCTCATGGAGGTGTTTCAAAGGATATTTTTGAGAGAAATGTTTGTCCGAGCATTATTATTAAAGGAATATGAATGATTTCTTTGAACTCAAGTTGGGAACCATGAAAATGGAGGAATATGAATGAGTTCTTTGAACTCAAGTTGGGAACCATGAAAATGGAGGAATATGAGAAAAGGTTCTAGCATTGACTTCATATAGGATGAGAAATAAAAAATCCAAAGGTTTTTAAGTGGGTTACCCTCCTTCTATAGTGACAAGATTCAATATGATAACCCCAAGACTTTGGAGGAAACAATTAGGAGAGAAAGACATATTTATGAGAAAAGTAAAGGAAGTCTAGTTTTCCAAAAGGATTGGAATGAGAAGATGAAGGGTAAAAAGGATCAAAGGAAGAAAGGTTTTAAGGCACCCCTTTTTAATAAAAACACCCAAGGAATTCAACAAAGTCAATCATCCCAAAATGATCACAAGACCACATATTCCTTTGGGATAAGGCCAAGGCAACAACTTGTGAAATGTTGGGGATGTGAGGGAAATCACTTATATAGGGACTTCCCTCACAAAGGACAAAGAATGAGGAATTTCCACATCATTCAGGAGGATGAAATAGTGTGACTCAGCACCCCTTCACTCATTAGGTTCTGCACGACCTCCTGGTCTTAGGATCATTATGATTTCTCCTCGAGCCGAAGCGACTCCTTTAGTTCCCTGCTGGAACCTTCAATGAATCAGATCCACAGGTCCTTTATGAAAACTCCACCTGCACAAGCCTGTACCAAGCAGGAGTCTTCACCGCCACATAGCCACCAGACATGACCAAGACCCTTTCGTAAAAGGGATTTCAGGTTTCGTGATTTTGGGAGTTCTGATGTTGAGTTTCTTGACCCTTCGATTCCCCAAACTGTGAAATGTCGAAATGCCGAAATTTTGGTCTATGCGATTGTGTCCTTCGTGCCCATAACCCAACTCCGAAGGTATGTCACGTTTCATGACTTTGGGACTTTGAAGCACCAAGCACCCCCGACTCCTTGTCCTCATAACTTTCGGAAAGTTGAACCCTAAACTGCCGAAATGTATGACCATAGTCTCATTCCAACAATACGTCACTTTCGGGACTTCGGGGTTTCCAAAACCAAAGTGCCCGATTTCTTGTCCTCGGGATGGCCAAAAAGCTGAATCCTGAAATGCTAAAATGTGTCCCTGTCCTTTGGTTGATGCTATTCCTCATAACACTTTCGGGTTTTTGCGTTTTGAGACTTTGTGATCTCGGCTGCAACAACTCCTTGCCCCTTCGAGCTCCCGGTATCCGAAATACCGAAGTACCAATCCCCGAAACGCTGGTCTTCCACTCTAGACTAGGATCAATGGCTCATAGCCTCTCCTGATCCAATGGCTTGTGTCTTTTTGGAATTTCACGGGTCAAGGGTTTTGAACTCTTACCCTTTGCATTCCCAGTAGTCAAAATGCCGAAATCCTCCTTTCGAGAATTTCATCGAAACCCTGACTACTCGCCACGTGTCCTCCTGTTCAACAGTCACGATCCTTTCAGGATTTCATGGGTCAAGAGTCCCAACTCTTTCCCTTTGTATCTCCTGGTAACCAAAATGTCAAAATAGGCCTTTCGTTCCCCTCTTCACATATGAGGTTTAAACCTTGTGCAACTTCTCCTAGATCCGATGGCTATCAGTCCATGTGCCCAGATCTGACGACTGAGATCTCTTTCTCTAGTGCACTCTCCTCTTGCTTTCCTAGACGTAGATTCAACGGTCCAGATCTTGTCCTCTCCAGCTGATCTAACAACTTTTCTCCCTCCTGAGCTTGCGTTTCTTCCTGAACTTGGAAGACTTCAAATGCTTCAAAGGTCTCAGCCTTTGCTCTTGCTGTGAAGCCTGTATCCTTGGCTCATGCTTGTGTTCTAAGGACGTTGTCCCTCCTAAGATTTGTCAAACTCTTACCCACCAAGAGGTGTCTCGACTTCTACGAGTCCTTGCAGTTATGGCTCTGTGCGCAAAGGCACTTTTCCTCCTGAGCTTAGTCCTCTCTGAAACTTTGAAAGGTTTCTCGACTTCTGCACTCTTTGCAGAGTCTCTACGTACAAAGGTGCTATCTGTCCTGAGCTTTGGGACTTTAGAATAAGTCCTCTCTCTCGTCTCCCACTCCTTCACTTGACCTCCTTAGCTTTAGACTTGAAATAAAGTCTTCCTGTGCTCACTCCTTGTACTTGACGAGCCTTCAGACGGCTGTCTATCAACACTTCACTCGAGTGTTGGCCTGGTGCACTCCTTGCACAGGTCTCTGTCCTCTTCAACTTCAATTTATTAGAACTCTAAGGTCTCTACCCCTTTCCCTCCTTGAAAGGATGGAAATGCCGTCTGGAAACTTCCTACTCAAGCACTCCTTGCTGAGCCTGTAGGGTGTTCAGTAACCCTGTGAAGGTCTTCCTCCTAACACTTGTCTTATCTTTGAACTCAGAATAGATTTCCTTCTGTGCACACCTGCACCAACTCAATGCCCACTTGGTAGAGCTTCCACAGAACCCTCAGTGATTCTGTCTTCTCAATGAACTCGAAATAGAGTTCTCTCTCCAATGCATCCTATGCATTCGCTCAATGCCCTCTTGGAAGAGCTTCTACAGAATCCTCAGTGATTCTGGTTTGTCCTGTGCTCTCTTCTACACAGTCTTACCTCCAAGGTATTCAGCAGCCTTGAGGATTCTCCTTGAGTCAATGACTTCATCTAGTGTGCCCTCCTGGCACGTCTTTGTCTGAATCCGCATAATTTAGAAGTGCACTCCTTGCACTGGCTTACAAAACCCACAGTATTCTGTCATGCAACCTCTTGCATGAAGCCTCAAAGAACCCAAACCTGGAATCAAAGAAATCATAGACAGTAAATTCTATATATCCCTACAAATTCATACCTAACATACATCTACAACATATCATCAACACATAAATACATTCATTCATGAACTCATTAACACATAAAGACTCATGTGCAGGAAAAACTGCTCTTTGTATTAATATGAAAATGCCTCTTTACAATGTGTTCGAGCTTGGACTGCAACAGAGTCTCGGCTCTCTTCTCGCTTTCTAAAACTTACTCTTCTTCTCTGCCTCTCTACAGACTAACTACTAGATACAAAGAAGATCTTTCTACAAAGAGGGGCTCCTTGAGCTCTTCCCTCCATCCTCACCAACTCTCATTAATTACAATGAATTACAATGAATGGGCCATCTAATCTGAATTGGATCTAGATCCTCATCAACATGTCAGCCATTAAAGGTGACACTAACTTCAACCTGCTCAAAGGCACGACTTAGCTCTTCGGCCTTACAAACATTTAATACATTTTCAAATTTGAAAAATGAGAAGGCTGCGCCTCTCTCTCCCATCAAATGCATGCTTTGATGTGCTGGTTGGCTGGCACATAGCTGGCTTGGAATGATGCTCCTGCATCATACTCCTCTACTGTGAAAAATTCATGAGCTCCTACTCATGAGCTTCCTAGCATCATTGTTGAAATCCACCTGGATCCCAAACAATTCTCTGGAGCTATCCATCCACTCCTCTGCTTTCTTGTTGCTACTGCATCTACTGCCTTGCTACTATGGTAGGTTGTCCTCTTCTTAGCTTCCCTTTGCTGACCACTTCTGCTGATTGGATCATCAGCCTTCTAATCTCCTCAATTATTATGTCCAGCTGCTCTAGTGGCTGGATCTCCTTATGCAGTCTTCTCGATTGCACTTTCTCCTTATCGGTGGGTAGGTCATCATGATCCCCCATGTCATTTTCTTCCTCTGTGGCCTCAACTTTCCACCCTGCTGTAGACTTCTCTTCTGCAGTTTCATCACTAAGTTGCTGCTCAACTTCCTCTTCTGACAGCTTGACTATTATCTCTCTTGTTGGCATATCTCCAGCTTCCTCCAGCTGCTCCTCAGACTGGAATTCTCATTCACCTATTGCTGCATGCCTCGACACTACAGTCATCATCTGTTTAGCTCCCTGGCTAAAATTTCTGAGCAATTCCTTGGAATGATCCTCTGCTAACATCTGCATGACTATATCCTTGTGGTAGTCATTTACTGGTTCTGGATGGTTCAACCAATCCTCCAGCATCTCCAACTCCTTCTCCCATGGAGTGAGCATCTTATCTACATGCTCTTCTTCTTTTCTTATTGTCATATTCAGTGTGACAGTTGTCTCCCCTTCAGCTTCCTAGCTGAAAATTTCGAGCCATTCTTCTGAATGCTCCTTTTCCTTTGCTTGGCAAGCCTCTAATATCTGATCCATCTCTTCGAAAGTCACAACTGGCTGTCTTTATGCTTTTGTTGCATATGTAACACAAACTCTCACCTCAACTGGGCTAAGTGGCAGGAATACCTTTATCCCTCCAATCATCAGAATGCTCTTCTGACCTTCCTTCTCTGTCAGCTCCTCTTGTTGATATGAACTCACCTCTAAGTTCATCTGCTCTCCCTTGCCCACTTGGCAGTATGGGATTTCCTCTTTTCCCTCCTGGTAGTCTATGAGATCCTCCAACGATCTCATCTCATTTCCCTCTTGGCAATTTGAAATTTCAGAACTGCCCTCCTGACAGTATATGAGACCTTTACTTGATCTCTTTTTATTGCCCACCTAGAAATTTGAAAGTCCATCTCTGCCCACTTGGCAATTTATGGGATTTCTTGATCCCATCTCCATCAACACTCCTTTTTGACATGAACTCACTTCTGAGCTCCCGATACTTTCAAATAGTCTCATCCTCTTTTCCCTGCCCACTTGGCAAATTGGGATTTCCTTTCTGCCCTCCTAGAAGTCTTTGAGATCTTCCAACGATCTCATCTCATTGCCCTCCTGGAAACCTAAATTTTCTGTTCTACCCTCCTGGTAGTGTTTGAGATCATCCTGTGACCTCTACTTATTTCCCTCCTGGAAAATTGAAAATTCCTCACTACCCACTTGACAGTCTTTGAGATCTTCCAGTGATCTCTTCTCCTCATCATCACTAAGATTTGTCCCAGCTTCTGGATCACATACATGAACCACTTCCTCTTCATCTCTGAGGCTTTAAACATGCCTCATCCCTTCCTTCAATAGTCTCCACTGTCTTCAGGTCAACAATTTCCTGACTGACCACTTTACTTTCCTTTTCATGGGCCATTCATACACCCAATGCGGCTTTGCATCCTGCTACATTCGCAGTGCAAGCTCTTCCATCCTCGCTCTTATCTCAGCAAAATATTTATCCATCGCTGCTTTACTCATTTACTGCTGGTGGTTCTTCCTTCCACCACGTCCATGGCCTTCAATAGCCATCTTCCTATTCTTGTTTGCCCTCCTGGCAAAATTATTACTTTCACTCTGCAACTGTGAATGCTTCCAACTTTCCCTACAGTCCACCTGACTATCTTTTGACTGCTACGCACCTGCAACAATCTCTACAGAGCTTCAAAACTTTGTCTCCTTCTCTTCTTCCTCGTTCTTCCTACAGTATATAGATATAATCAAGCTCTGATACCACTTTGACACAACACCCCCTGCCTCAGCAGGTTCTGCATGACCTCCCGGTCTTAGGATCGTTCTGATTTCTCCTCGAGCTGAAGTGGCTCCTTTAGTTCCTTGTTGGAACCTTCAATGAATCAGATCCACAGGTCATTTATGAAAACTCCACTTGCACAAGCCTGCACTAGGTGCGATTCTTCACTGCCACACGGCCACCAGACATGATCACGACCCTTTCTGAAAAGGGATTTCGGGTTTCACGGTTTCGGTAGTTCTGATGTTGAGTTTCTTGACCCTTCGATTCCCTGAACTCCGAAATGATGAAATGCCTAAATTCTAATCTATGTGATTGCATCCTCCATGACCACAGCCCAACTCCGAAGGTATGTTGCATTTCATGACTTCGGGACTTTCAAACACCAAGCGCCCCCTACTCCTTGTCCTCGAAACTTCCGGAAAGCTGAACCCCGAACTGCCGAAATGTATGACCGTAGTCTCACTCCAACAATACATTTCTTTTGGGACTACGGGGTTTCCAATGTCGAAGTGCCCGATTTCTTGTCCTTGGGATGGCTGAAAAGATGAATTTCAAAATGCCGAAATGTGTCTTTGTCCCATGGTCGATGCTATTCCTCAGAACTCTTTCGGGTTTTCACATTTTGGGACTTCGCGAACCTGGCTGCTACAACTCCTTGCCCCTTCGAGCTCTCAGTATCTGAAATACTGAAGTACTGATCCAAAAAATGTAGGTCTTCCACTCCAGACTAGGATCAACGGCTCATAGCCTCTTTTGATCTGATGGCTTGTGTCTTTTCTGGATTTCACAGGTCAAGGGTTCCAAACTCTTACCCTTTGCATTCCCGGTAGCCAAAATGCTAAAATCCTCCTTTCAGGAATTTTCCCAAAACCTCGACCGCTCACCACGTGTCCTCCTATTCGACGGTCATGATCCTTTCGGGATTTCATGGGTCAAGAGTCTCAACTCTTTCCCTTTGTATCTCCCGGTAACTGAAATGTCGAAATAGCCCTTTCGCTCCCCTCTTCACATACGAGGTTTAAACCTCGTGCAACTTCTCCTGGATTCAATGGCTATCAGTCCATGCGCCCATATCTGACGGCCTAGATCTCTTTCTCCTGTGCACTCTCCTCCTGCTTGCCTAGACATAGATTCAACGGTCTAGATCTCGTCCTCTCCTTCTGATCTAACGACAACTATGCTCCCTCTTGAACTTGCGTTTCTTCCTAAACTTGGAAGACTTCAAACACTTTAAAGGTCTCAGCCTTTGCTCTTGCTGTGAAGCCTATATCCTCGGCTCCTGCCTGTGTTCTAAGGATGTTGTCCCTCCTGGGCTTTGTCAAAATATTACCCACCAAGGGGTGTCTCGACTTCTGTGATTCCTTATAGTTATGGCTCTGTGCGCAAAGGCACTTTTCCTCCTAAGCTTAGTCCTCTCTAAAATCTTGAAAGGTTTCTCGAATTCTGCACTCTTTGCAGAGTCTCTATGCACAAAGGTGCCATCTATCATGAGCTTCGAGACTTTAGAATAAGTCCTCTCTCTCATCCCCCACTCCTGAGCTTGACCTCTTGAGCTTTAGACTTGAAACAAAGTCTTCTTGCGCTCACTTCTTGTACTTGATGAGCCTTCAGATAGCTGTCTATCAACACTTCACTCGAGTTTTGGCCTGGTGCACTCCATGCACATGTCTTTGTCCTCTTGAGCTTAAATTTATCATACCTCTAAGGTCTCTGCCCCTTTCTCTCCTTGAAAGGATGGAAATTCCCTTTGGCAACTTCCTGCTCAAGCACTCCATGCTGAGCCTACAGGGTGTTCAGTGACCCTGTGAAGGTCTTCCTCCTGACACTTCTCTTATCTCTGAACTCAGAATAGATTTCCTTCTGTGCGAACCTGCACCAAATCAATGCCCACCTGACATAGCTTCCACAAAACCCTCAGTGAGTCTGTCTTCTCAACGAAATCGAAATAGAGTTCTCTCTCCAATGCATCCTGTGCATTCACTCAATGCCCTCTTGGCAGAGCTTCTATAGAATTCTCAGAGATTTTGGTCTATCCTGTGCCCTCTTCTACACAGTATTACCTCAAAGGTATTCAACAACCTTGAGGATTCTCCTTGAGTCAGTGAATTCAGCTGGTGCACCCTCCTGGCACGTCTTTGTCTGAATCCATGGAATTCAGAAGTGCACTCCTTGCACTGGCTTATAGAACCCACAGTATTCTTTCATGCAACCTCTTTCAAGAAGCCTCAAAGAATGAATACCTGGAATCAAAGAACTTGCAAACAATAAATTCTATCTATCCTTGCAAATGCATACCTAACATACATCTACAACATATCATCAACACATAAATAAATTCATTCATGAACTCATTAACACATAAAGACTCATGTGCAGGAAAAACTGCTCTTTGTATTAATATGAAAATGCCTCTTTACAATGTGTTCGAGCTTGGACTGTAATACAGTCTCGGCTCTCTTCTCCCTTTCTAAAACTTACTCTTCTTCTCTGCCTCTCTATAGACTAACTACTAGATACAAAGAAGATATTTTTACAAAGAGGGGCTCCTCGAGCTCTTCCCTCCATCCTCACCAACTCTCATTAATTACAATGAATTACAATGAATGGGCCATCTAATCTGAATCGGATCTAGATCCCCATCAACATGTCAGCCATTAAAGGTGACACTAACTTCAGCCTGCTCAAAGGCATGACTTCTCTCTTCGGCCTTACAAACATCTAATACATTTTCAAATTTTAAAAACGTGAAAGCCGCGCCTCTGTCTCCCATCGAATGTGTGCTTTGATGTGTTGGCTGGCTGGCTTGGAGCAATGCTCCTGCATCATAGTTGAATACATGGGAGGAAACATGACAAGTGTTTATGCAGCCTTAGACAACAAGGAATATGAATATCGACCCCCTATGATTGAAGTGGAAGGTAAGATTGATAACCATCCCATAACAATTTTAATTGATTTTGGAGATAGACATATTTACTTAAATTCTTATATTGTTGAAATATTTCACTTGAAAAGGAGTGAGCATAAGAAATCTTGGTTAGTTCAATTAGCCACAAGAGCTCAAAGAAAGATCAATGAATTTGTTAAATATTGTCTGATATACATGAATGAACTCAACAAAAAGGTAGATGTAAACATCACACCATTGGGTTCATATGATTGTATAATTGACATGGATTTGATAGAAAAACACCATGTTGTCCTAGAATTTTATAACAAGAGAATCACATGTCTTGATGAATAAGGGAAGAAAAGAAATATTCAAGGCATTTCAAGAGTTGTATTTCTTAGAGAGGTTTCATCTATGCAGTTGAAGAAGAGTTTCAAGAAAGGATGTCAAATTTTTGTAGCCCATATGGAAGAGGTAGCCAAAGATGAAGTGGCAAGCATTGAATAACATCCAGTCTTGAGGGATTTTGAAGATGTTTTTAGATAAATCTTGGGATTGCAATCAAAGAGAGACATTGATTTCTCTATCGATTTAGTTCCAAGAACTACCCTAGTGTCTAACAGACCATATAGAATGGGCACACCAGAGCTGATAGAGTTGCAGATGCATCTTGAAGAATTGTTAAAGAAAAGGTATATACACCCAAGTGTGTCACCTTGGGGAGTCCCAATTATTTTTGTGAAGAAGAAAGATGGAACCTTAAGGTTGTGTATTTATTTCAAGCAAATTAATAAGGTCACGATAAAGAAAAAATACCTTTTTCCAATAATCGATGATTTTTTTGATCAACCGAAAGGTGCAATAATATTTTCCAAGATTGATTTGAGATCAGGCTATCATCAAGTGAGGATTAAGGAAGAAGACATTAGTAAGACAAAGTTCAGGACAATGTATGGGAATTTTGAATTCACCATAGTACCATTCGGACTATCAATTGCCCCAACTTATATAGGGACTTCCCTCACAAAGGACAAAGAATGAGGAACGCCCACATAATCCAGGAAGATGAAATAGTGGAGTACATGGGAGGAAACATGACAAGTGTTTATGCAGCCTTGGACAAAAGGCAAGATGAATATCAACCCCCCATGATTGAAGTGGAAGGTAAGATTGATAACCATCCCATAGCAATTTTAATTGATTCTGGAGATAGACATATTTACTTAAATTCTTATATTGTTGAAATATTTCACTTGAAAAGGAGTGAGCATAAGAAATCTTGGTTAGTTCAATTAGCCACA
Organism: Picea engelmannii; assembly: GCA_009831015.1. Lineage (NCBI taxonomy): Eukaryota > Viridiplantae > Streptophyta > Pinopsida > Pinales > Pinaceae > Picea > Picea engelmannii. The sequence goes on from ML785567.1 coordinate 250,188, forward strand.
AGAGCTCAGATAAAGATAAATGAATTTGTTAAATATTATTTGATATACATGAATGGACTCAACAAAAAGGTAGATGTAAATATCATACCATTGGGTTCATATGATTGTATAATTGACATGGATTGGATAGAAAAAAACCATGTTGTCCTAGAATTTTATAACAAGAGAATCACATGTCTTGATGAAGAAGGGAAGAAAGGAAAGATTCAAGGCATTCCAAGAGTTGTATTTCTTAGAGAGGTTTCATCCATGCAGTTGAAGAAGAGTTTCAAGAAAGGATGTCAAATTTTTGTAGTCCATATGGAAGTGGTAGCCAAAGATGAAGTGGCAAGCATTGAATAACATCCGGTCTTGAGGGATTTTGAAGATGTTTTTAGATAAATCTTGGGATTGAAATCAAAGAGAGACATTGATTTCTCTATCTATTTAGTTCCAAGAGATACCCTAGTGTCTAAGACACCATATAGAGTGGGCAAAACAGAGCTGATAGAGTTGCAGATGCATTTTGAAGAATTGTTAAAGAAAGGGTATATACACCCAAGTGTGTCAGCTTGAGGAGTCCCAATTCTTTTTGTGAAGAAGAAATATGGAACCTTAAGGTTGTGTATTTATTTAAAACAACTTAATAATGTCACCATAGGGTGAAATCATGAAGATGGGTTACACTTTTGCTTGTTTTATGAGAAACAAAACTGTATTTTCACAAGTTCTTCAACTTCCGACATACAAACGTATTTTTTTTATTTAGAATTTCACTTTATAGTAAAAACAAAACTTGTGAATAATTGTGTTAGCTTTCCAATGACTATTTGTCAAATTTGTTTTATCACAATTTGATATGTCAATTTGACAATTGTTTAACAGTATGTTCCTTAAACATGAAAGGAATGATAATGAGTTACTTATTTCTACAACAATGTATCTATTATTAAACTTATGTTTTTAAGAAACGAAATATACTGCAACAATCTACATAGTCTCTATTTTATTATGACTATAATTTTGAATCTAACGGATGACTATTATAATTTCTATAATTTTTTGAAGTTGACCAAGATGAAAGCGTTGCAGATTTTAAACACATGTTTTTCTACACTTTGTATCTATCTTAATTTTTACTTAAAACTAAAATCTAAATATACGCTTTTGAAAAGAACAGTTTAAGGATTATGAATATATTTTTTTCCAAAATTTTCATTGTATATTTTTAGAGATACCGATATTTCATTTCACTGAATCATAATGTCTGCTGAAAATATTATGTAGTGTTTTTTTTTTTAAAATTAAATAAAATTAGATAAAAATAAAGAAAATGAAAACAAATTATAAGAATTGAAAGTAGATTCAATTTTGGAAATGATGGTGTCATTTTCGAAACCAAATTCTCAGTATTTGCAGGAGTCCGGAACCTCCGAAGTTTAGGTAAGCTTGGGGAAATTCTTTGGTTTTTGTTTTCAGTCCCAATTTCATGTTTTCGGCTGAAATAATCTTTCAGCCAAAAAAAAACTATTTCGGCCGAAAGACTAAAATCTAACGGAAACTGTCAAAACTGAATGGTTTCCAAGGTTTTCGGTCGAAAAAACCTTCTTTCGGTCGAAAGGCTGTTAAGCGAATTTTGTCGGTTGAAAAAAATGAAAAGACACGTCGTATCGTTTCATTTCATGCCAAATTGTATAAATAGGCTTTCGACCGAACACATTTAACACAATTCATCGGATGAGTAGACAGATATAAGCTCGGGGATAGGGGTTTCAAAGCATTTCTATTACTGATTGCAGCTGTGTTATTTTCTTTCTTTATTTATTCCCTCTATTCCATAGGCTTAATCGGAGGATCGATATCGATACATGGTTTTTTTCTAAAGAACTTAAAAAAAGTTTTGAATCATCTTTTTGGTTTTTGTTGAATAAGGTAATTGATGTTTGTTCAAGTTTTTATTGGAATAACAATTTGTATGTTGAAAGATAAATGTTGAGCATTTTTTCAAGGTGAAGTATTTGTTAAACATATCTTTTACAGACAACTATAAAAGTCATGGGAAACAAAAGTTTGCACGCAAGAGAAAATATGATCACACTTGAAATGATACTCGCCAAATCAAACAAAAGAAAGAGCTTTATCAGAGAAAGAAACAAGAACGTGCAAATATTGAAGAAAGAAACGATGATAATGTCAATAGAGATTTTCGACAAGAAGAAGTTCAACCAGGTATGCATGCACAAATGATGATCGAGCACACGACACACATCAAGACTGTATTCAGAAAGTACATAATTCAAAGTATAGAATTCAAATTTAAAATATTGTAAATTTAATATAATTGATTGTAATTACAATTTGATGTTTTTCAAAAAACATAAATAGATTTGTCTCATAATGTCGAAGAAGACGTTGAAACCAAAATTGAAGCAGAAGATGAATCACCTATAGGTATGTACATAAATTTAGATAATACAAGATGAACACTCAAGTATATATAATTTAGTGAATTTCTGTTCGAGTTATGTTTTTTAATATAAACTTTAAATTGAACTATGCAGGAGAATCTATCAACATTGATGATGAAATATTAGAAAATGTTGACACTGACAAATAAGGGAAGAAAAAAGATAAGCATTATATAAGATATTGAACTAAGAATATGTATAATACTTTTTTCAAAGATGAATCAGTAATAGTACTTGTTCAAATTTTACTTTGTCTATTGAAGTCAAGAAATTTAAAAGAAGATACATCATGATTGGGTATTCAAAAGTCAACAAAGGATACAAAGGTACATGTGACAACCACCCGTTTCGTCACGACATCAAGCCTCAATTTACTTTTTGTGTGTGAATGTGTAGAAGGGTAATAAGGACATTATACTCAACAATGCAACATGACGCCGAACACCACGCAAGCAACTCACACAACAACAACATGAAGACACTACTAGAATAAGAAGGTCTACCCGGTTGTCCTACCCTACAATGGTTAGGACCTCCAAGACACAAGCGGCGCTCAAGCCCAGGTTCCCATTGATTTTGACCATTAAAGTCTCAGGGCTGGCGACTGTTCTAAGGAACAAGGAGGTGTCTACATCCCACCCCAATCAACAAGTCCAAGATGACAAGCTAAAAGACAACATCATGATCACCAGGACACTTCACTCCAAAATAAACAAATCTATAAATCTTTCAAGAATTTTTAAAGTTAGCCCCTTTAAAGTATATGCATAGGGTAGACATTGGAACACATTATATACGCCCATAACGAAAACTATGTTATTTATACAAGGTCGCAAATTAAACACTCTTACCCTCTGAATTGTTTCAATAAATTTGATGACACAAGAAGTGAATAACCGACTACCATACATTACATTGACATTCCCTTGCGCGCAAGTAGTAATATCTAATGTTATGCAATACGTCATGCAAATTTTTAATTTTCATGTGCACAAGAAATAAGTAAGTTTAAGCCATCCTTCAAGAATAAACCAGATAAAAACAAATATCTAAACCACCATTTACTATGTAAATCCAAAAGCACAAGAACCCTAAAATCTATGTCTATCATTCACGACATACAATCCACTTGCGCAAGAAGCGAGAATTAAACCATCCACATTGTTATAAGGTGCAAGAGACTTGAGTGCCTTGCCTTACCTCTCCCTTATAACCCAAGCACACCTAAGTGTACAATGAACTTAAGGAATTTGTTTCCATATCTCCTTTACAGGGGCGAGCTTATAAGAATCAAAATAAAAGAAAAACAAGGGAAATTAATAACATTATCATACATGCTAAACAAATTATCAACAACATAATGTCATCCTTTTTCAATTGAACGTACTGTTTTCACGAACATTCCTTTTCATCTCTAAATTAAATAATAATAAAAACATTCCTTTTTCAACTACTTTTATAATTAGCAACTAAAGACAACAAAGAATAATTACTTAGTGGTCCATTAATTATAACTCTAGATAACATCGTTGCAATCCATTTTGGCAAGTCGAATTTAATCACCAACTTGGCTATGACCAAAATATTAAAATCATTTAAATTATAAGAGTGTAATGCGATAGTCAAACATTATTAACCAATAGATGGCCAACATGTTGTCTAGCTGAAGTGCTTGAATGAACTTTTGAAGTTCTTGAATAAACTTCCATACCATAATACAACTAATATAATATTGCTGCTGTTACTAAACTCAGGCTTAATGCAGTGTATTCCTTCTCCGTACAAGTGTCCCCCATCCCCTACATTCCTCCATAGATTAATTTCTTTGATTAAGTAATTATATTTATTTCTCTCACCTACCTAGAGTTACTCCTAGAATCACTCCTAGGTGTCCCTAGATTCTCTTACAGGTTTTAATAGCTTTCCCTTTAATTAAATTTCTAATTCAGTTTAAAATTAGAAAGCTCTTAAATGTAGATTCTTTACTAAGTTGACTTCCTGCTTTTTCCCTTAAGTTCCCCTTTTTCCCTTTTTATGTTACCTCTTTTCCCTAGTTTCCTATTTTATTTTTATTTTCCCTCTTTCCCCTTTTTACTTAGAACTAAAAAGGCAGGAGTGGAATTTAACCCCTTTTCCCTTTTATCATTAAATTAGTAAAATTTATATAATCAAAAGATAAAACATTTGATTCCCTCATTACATTTTATAACCATAGATTTCATTTTTATGAATAAATTAATTTCTTACTCCCCTCATGTTACAGATTTTATGTAGATCATAATTATCATCTAAGTTGTTTTTATTTTAATTATTATTATTTTTTTATTTAATCATTTTTTTTTTAAAGGTAGACTAAATTTTACCACTAGCATAATTTAGACTTAGACCTTAGATTTTGTACTGGGTGACAATCAATTAGGGAAATTGTTTTAAAATTACTTAACATGTTAGTTGTCCTAAGGCCCTCTAGATTCATCCCTCTATCATTGACAACGCGACGTGCCCTTCAGGACGCACTAGGTGCTCCAAGGGTGCCACTCGCCTCATTTTTTCCCTTGCGCGACGTGCCCTTCAGGACGCACTACATGGTCCAAGGGTGCCACTCGCCTCTTGAATGATTGGTAGACATCAATAACCCCTGGAGTCAACACTCCGCTAGGTGAACTTGTGGGAGACTGAGGGCTTATAAGGAATAAGGCCCTCGCCTTATTGCGCGCCCTTTAGAATCATCATGAGCGACTACCGCAGTCTGCCCTCACGGCATCGTGGGTCCTCTCGAACTAGGTAATCGTTAACCTATAGTTTGAGCAACGGTGGGAGTGCTAGTAGGTTGTGGCAGGGCTGTTGTCCACACCTCTCCCTTAACATCTCTAGTAGTCATGCATGACCCCTTTACTCCATATGTGAGTCTGGTCGGCAAGCTATCATCAGCCTGCTTCATCAACAAATCATGTCAAAACATATCCATATCATATCATCCAGTTAGATGCACTAAAATCACAGTAAAACGATCAAACCCCAATGGCACACTCCCTGACTCGACTCGGATTCCAAGGGGTTCCATCGATGCCTCTTCTTCCTCAAGGTCCAAAACCCTGCACACTCAGTAAAATTGAGTCAATAGCACCTATCAATGTAGTAAAACAACATGTCATTTACCCATAACGCATCATAATCAAAGTCAAAAGTTTTAATAGCATAATAATCCGGATCACTTGCGAGCAAGTTTCCTCAAAGAATAAGTTCACTTAGTGCGCTAGAGCAGGATGTCGTAACTATCGAACGTGATGATCTAAGATGTGGACCAACTCAGCTGTGAGCGCTCCCTCGTCAGATACCTGTAAGGAACTCATGTCAATAACATGTGTAGGATCACTAATATAATGTCTCAAAACATATTATGAAAAACATCATGCATATGCCTCAAAGAATCGGGCAAGGCTCGTTGATATGCCACAGGACCCTTTCTCTCCATAATCTTGAAAGGTCCCACAAACCTAGGAGAGATTTTATCTCCCTTCCCAAACTTGATCAAACTTTTATGTGGTTTAACCCGCAAGAAGATCGATCGTCGACCTTGTAACTGCGGTCGACATGGTGCACATCAACATAACTCTTATGTTGATCCTGTGCTTCTTTAATCCTTTGTCTTATTGTTTTTATTTATTCTTCCATTTCTTGGATCACTTCTAGTCCCACTAGGACCCTATCCTCAAGCTGATCCCAACTCAAGGGCATCTGAAACAGTCGCCTGTAAAGAAACTCGAAAGGTGCCATCTTAATGGTACTCTAGTAACTGTTGTTGTAAGCGAACTCCACCAGTGGAAATAATTCTTCCCAACGCTTTTGTTGGTCCATTACTTATATGTGCAACATGTCCTCCAAGGTTTGGTTCATTTGTTCAGTCTTCCCATCAGTCTCTGGGTGATACATCGTACTAAAGTCAAGTTGGGTTCCCATGACCTCTTGGAAACTCATCCAAAATCGTCCAATAAACACTGATCCTCGCTCGGATATAATTCTCTTAGGCATGCCATGCAGTCTCACAATCTCCTTATGAAAAATCTAGCTATGTTAGGTGCCTGATACGTCGTGTGTACAGGAATAAAGTGAGCACTCTTCGTCAGAGTGCCTACTACTATGAAAATTGAGTCATGCCTCCTTTCCATCAGTGGAAATCCAATAATAAAATCGATCGAACCTCCCATTTCGATTTCGGAATAGCGTGTGGTTGTAGTAATACTGTTGGGTGTCTATGTTTAGCCTTTACCTACTGACATTCTATACATCTGGCCACACAGTTGACTATGTCGGTCTTCATTCCCTTCCAGAAGAATAAGGGTTTAAGGTTTGGCCTCATCTTCATGACTCCCGGATGAGCCATATATACTTCTCTATGAGCCTCATTTTGGATCAACATCCTCAACTCATCATTTGGCGGTACATAGATCCGAGTTTTAAACCTTAATAAGCCATCACTATCAAATGAAAATCCCTCAAATCATGGTACCATCATGGTGTTTTGTCCGATAAAACCCTCGACCTCCTTGTACTAGTCATTGTCACGCTGTAAAGTTAGAATCTTTTGACGTAGATTTGTCTAAAGAGGCAACACCGAAAAGATGCATGGTCTCCAAATCAAGGCATCCGCCACTCAGTTCACAGTTCCTTTTATGTAGGTAGTCTCAAAGTCGTACTCGCTAAGCAATTTCGGCCAACGCCGTTGTCACGCATTCAGGTCGCTTTGCGTAAAAATGTGTTATAGTCCACAATGGTCAGTCTTTAGTTCAAATTTTCATCCAACAAGGTGGTGTCTCCCAACCTTCAAGGCATATACGATGGCTAACAACTCCAAATCGTGCGTTGCATAGTTCTCCTCATGCCTTCTCAGTTTCCTCGAATGTAAGTGATCACTCATCCATCTTGCATCAAGATCCCACCTAAGCCCCCTTTGGATGCATCAGTGCACACCAAGAAGTCCATGTCCACGTTAGGGACCTTTAGTATTGGTGTTGTTGTCAATGATTCCTTGAGCCTCCGAAATGCTTCCACGCATTTCTCGGTCCATACAAATTCTTGTTCTTCTTCTACAACTCCATGATTAGACTTGCTATCTTTGAAAATCCCTTAATGAACTGTCGATAGTATCCTGCTAAACCCATGAAGCTACGTACTTCTGGGACATTTTTCGGCGCAGGCCATTCCATAATAGCCTCGACCTTGGCTGGATCCACTGCAATGCTTTCGCTGGAGATGACATGCCCTAAGTAGTGAATATTCAATTGAGAAAATGAGCATTTGGACAACTTCTCATACAATTATGCTCTCACAAACACTATAGTACCAAGCACAAGTGTTCGTCATGCTCCTCCATCGTCTAAGAGTAAATCAAAATATCATCAATGAATACTTGGACGAACTTGTCCAAGTACTCACGAAACACCCCATTCATCAAACTCATAAATACCCCTTGGGTATTTGTCAGTCCCAACAGTAAAATAGTAAACTCGTAATGTCCAAACCTCGTCTTGAAGGAAGTCTTAGGGATGCCATCCTCCTTGATCTGTAACTGGTGATATCCTGATCAAAAATCGATCTTGGAGAACACCATCGCACCCTTCAATTGATCGAACAGATCATCAATTCTTGACAATGTATACTGATTCTTGACAGTGGCCTTGTTCAGTTGATGATAGTCAATGCAAAGCCTCCACGATCTGTCCTTCTTTCGTATGAAAATAACAGGTGCACCCCATGGTGACACACTAGGACGTATCAGTCACAGGTCCAACAACTCCTTCAGTTGCATTTTCAACTCTTGTAACTCCAGGGTTGACATCCGATAAGGCGTCCTTGCTATCGGTTCAGTCCCCGGCTTCAGGTCTATGGTAAAATCCAACTCCCTCTCCGGCAACATCCCAGGTAACTCCTCTGGAAATACGTCTGCAAACTCCTTCACCACCAGAAGGTGTTCTAGACCTTCCGCTACTCCATTCTCGTTTAATGCAAGGATCGCATAAAGCTTGCACCCCTTGCGCATGCTCTTCCGTAGTTGTAAGGAGGAGTTGAACCTCAAGGAAACTCCCTGGTTCCATCCTACAATCACATGTCTCTATCCCTTGTCATCGACCAAGCTCGACCACTTTGTCTCACATTTGAGTATCGCCTCATGCGATTCCAACCAGTCCATACCAATCACGACATCATAAGATCCTAGGATCGTGATGTATAGGTTGGCCCTGGTGAAAAACTCTCCCAGGTTAAGGAAACAACCCGTAACCTTTCCTCCAACCTTCTGTTTGGATCCTGAAGCCATCTCGACGAAGCTAAACTCGTCCTGTTTGACTGCCTTTACCTTAATCCTTTTTAGTGCTACACCAGAAATGAAACTCTCGGTAGCACCGAGATTTATCAAAATACTAAGGGTCTGGTCAGCGATGGTACCTGAGTTCTTGAGCTCAGTCAACTGGTTCTCTTCCTGGTGGTTATTCACTGCTACATGAATCCGATGGGCCTTGCCCAAAACTCCCATGGTAGTGGGTTCGACTGATCCAGATACTCCACCCCTTTCCTCCAGGTAGTCATGTTGGTACTGTGGCTCCCCATAGTCCAACATACTTCTTCAGTCTAGTAATCCTGGTACCTGAAGTAGATGCTGAATTCTAACAATAAGACCAAACTTGAACTTCTTGACCTTATGTTTCAGGGTAATTTTGTGTGGAGCACACTGAAGCCTCTCTAAAACGGGCCTCGTACTCGTGCCTGTGCGGTTGCCTCGTCACAAGGCATCGAAACCGTTGAGCTGTCGCTTAATGAATTCCTCAGAATGATACCCCTCCTGGAACCATTCCTCGAACAGGTCCCATGACATGTCCTTGACGGTCATAATCAAATGATAGGAGCATCTCCCATCATGGAAGAGCACTCCCCTTCAGTGGAGGACTGCCATGCAGACCTTCGTTTTGTAAGTATAATTGTGAAGCGCAAGCATGTCACCATACTCTCGTGCCATGCCTTGGTGGGTGTACCGTCCGGGGCACCAAAGAACTCAGTAATTACCCATCTCGAGTTCGAAGTGAAAACTGACAATACTGGTTGGGTGTGCTACAAACCCTCTGGGGTACAGGCACCCTGGCCTTATCTTTGTCCAAATGGCTGATCAGTGCCTTGGACATGTGCTGAAAAGATCTCATCATTCCGACTACATCGCCAACTGCTATCTGCTCCTGTCCAAGAACCCGCTCGTCTCCCTGGGGGTTAGACACCTCAGGCGTGGATGCTACTGGAGGCGTTGCACCTCCTCCCCTAGCACCCTGTTGTCTACATCCGTGGCATCCTCTTACTAGGATTACCTACACGCACACAAGTCAACTCGATCAACAAAAGTATAATCAATCATATCAACGAAAGTCGTAGCGATCCCAAGTCGTGGGTTGAACCCGCTCTGATACCATATGTGACAACCACCAGTTTCATCACGACATCAAGCCTCAATTTTTTTTTTTGGTGTGTGCATGTGTAGAAGGGTAATAAGGACATTATACTCAACAATGCAACATGACGTCGAACACCACGCAAACAACTCACGCAACAACAACATGACGACCCTACCAGAATAAGAATGTCTACCCTCCCGTCCTACCCTACAATGGTTAGGACCTCCAGGACACAAGCGACGCTCAAGCCCAAGTTCCCATCAATTTTGACCATTAAAGTCTCAGTGCTGGTGACTATTCTAAGGAACAAGGAGGTGTCTACATCCCACCCCAATCAACAAGTCCAAGCTGACAAGCTAAAAGACAACATCAAGATCATCCAGGACGCTTCACTCCACAATAAACAAATCTATAAATCTTTCAAGAATGTTTAAAGTCAGCCCATTTAAAGTATATGCATAGGGTAGACATTGGAACACTTTATATACACCCATAACAAAAACTATGTTATTTATACAAGGTCACACATTAAACACTCTTACCCTCTGAATTGTTTCAATAAATTTGATGACGCAAGAAGTGAATAACTAACTACCATACATTACATTGACATTCCCTTGCGCGCAAGTAGTAATATCTAATGTTATGCAATACGTCATGCAAATTTTTAATTTTCATGTGCACAAGAAATAAGTAATTTTAAGCCATCCTTCAAGAATAAACCAAATAAAAACAAATATCTAAACCACCATTTACTACGTAAATCCAAAAGCGCAAGAACCCTAAAATCTATGTCTATCATTCACGACATACAATCCACTTGCACAGGAAGCGAGAATTAAACCATCCACATTGTTATAAGGCGCAAGAGACTCGAGTGCCTTGCCTTACCACTCCCTTATAACCCAAGCACACCTAAGTGTACAATGAACTTAAGGAATTTGTTTCCATATCTCCTTTACAAGGGCAAGCTTATAAGAATCAAAATAAAAGAAAAACGAGGGAACTTATTAACATTATCATACATGCTAAAAAAATTATCAACAACATAATGTCATCATTTTTCAACTGAACGTACTATTTTCACGAACATTCCTTTTCATCTCTAAATTAAATAATAATAAAAACATTCCTTTTGCAACTACTTTTATAATTAGGAACTGAAGACAACAAATAGTAATTACTTAGTGGTCCATTAATTATAACTCTTGATAACATCGTTGCAATCTGTTTTGGCAAGTCGAATTTAATCACTAACTTGGCTATGACCAAAATATGACAATCATTTAAATTATAAGAGTGTAATGCAATAGTCAAACATTATTAACCAATAGATGGCCAAGATGTTTTCTAGCTAAAGTGCTTGAATGAACTTTTGAAGTGCTTGAATATACTTCCATACCATAATACAACTAATATAGTATTGTTGCAGTTACTAAACTCAGGCTTAATGCAATGTATTCCTTCTCCATAAAAGTGTCCCCCATCCCCTACATTCATCCATAGATTAATTTCTTTACTTAAGTATTTATCTTTATTTCCCTCACCCACCTAGAGTTACTCCTAGAATCACTCCTAGGTGTCCCTAGATTCTCTTACAGGTTTTAATAGCTTTCCCTTTTATTAAATTTCTAATTCAGTTTAAAATTAGAAATCTCTTAAATGTAGATTCTTTACTAAGTTGACTTCCCGCTTTTTCCCTTAAGTTCCCCCTTTTCCCTTTTTATGTTACCTCTTTTCCCTAGTTTCCTATTTTATTTTTATTTTCCCTCTTTCCCCTTTTTACTTAGAACTAAAAAGGCAAGAGTGGAATTTAACCCCTTTTCCCTTTTATCATTAAATTAGTAAAATTTATATTATCAAAAGATAAAACATTTAATACCCTCATTACATTTTATAACCAAAGATTTCATTTTTATGAATAAATTAATTTCTTACTCCCTTCATGTTACAGATTTTATGAAGATCATAATTATCATCTAAGTTGTTTTTATTTTAATTATTATTATTTATTTATTTAATCATTTTTTTTTAAAGGTAGACTAAATTTTACCACTAGCGTAATTTAGACTTAGACCTTAGATTTTGTCCTGGGCGACAATCAATTAGGGAAATTGTTTTAAAATTACTTAACACGTTAATTGTCCTAAGGCCCTCTAGGTTCATCTCTCTATCATTGACAACACAACATGCCCTTCAGGACGCACTAGGTGCTCCAAGGGTGCCACTCGCCTCATCTGTTCCCTTACGCAACGTGCCCTTCAGGATGCACTAAGTGGTCCAAGGGTACCACTTGCCTCTTGACTGATTGGTAGACATCAATAACCCCTGGAGTCAACACTCCGCCAGGTGAACTTGTGGGAGACTAAGGGATTCTAAGGAATAAGGCCCCCGCCTTATTGCGTGCCCCTTAGAATCATCGTGAGCGACTATTGCAATCTTCCCTCACGACATCGTGGGTCCTCTCGAACTAGGTAATCGTTAACCTACAGTTCGAGCCATGGCGGGAGTGCTAGTAGGTTGTGGCAGGGCTGTTGTCCACACCTCTCCCTCAACATCTCTGGTAGTCGTGCATGACCCCTTTACTCCATATGTGAGTCTGGTCAACAAGCTATCGTCAGCCTGCATCATCAACAAATCATGTCAAAACATATCCATATCATATCATCCAGTTAGATGCACTAAAATCACTATAAAACAATCAAACCCCAATGGCACACTCCCTGACTCGATCCGGAGTCCAAGGGGTTCCATCGATGCCTCTGCATCCTTAAGGTCCAAAACCCTGCACACTCAGTAAAACCGAGTCAATAGCACCTGTCTATGTCAATGTAGTAAAACAACATGTCATCTACCCATAACACATCATAATCAAAGTCAAAAGTTTTAAGAGCATAATAATCCAGATCACTTGCGAGCAAGTGTCCTCAAAGAATAAGTTCGCTTACTGCGCTAGAGTGGGATGTTACAGTGCAACATAATGTCTTTAACAATATAACTAGTGTATTAAAATATTTTGGAAAATCTCAAAAAGAAGATGTCCGTATTGCACGTAGAGCATTACAAACAATAGTTGTTTCATATAGAAATACAAAAGATCGTTTGACATGACACATGGAAAAAATGATGGGAACGTCAAGAAAAACATTGCACAAACATAGAAAAGTCTGATTGCAAATAGATGTAAATGATGAATTGGCTTGTTGGGCAGTGATTTGTAGACAACCCTACAAAGATGGATTTGCAGAAAATGTTAAAGAATTGGCCCGTAATTGTTGGTTGGAAGAATCTCGTGTTTCACCACATACAAGGGATGTGTTGCAACGAATAATAGCACCAAAAAAATATGAATAACATCCAAAACATATATTGCCAATGACATAAATAGAGTTGTTCAATAAGTTCAAAGAAGAGCACAAAGAAGTTAAAATTTCCATCAATACATTTGTGCAACAAAAACCATGGTTTGTTAGACCCATCATTTTTTGTGACACTTGTCGTTGTCGTTATCATGTGGAGTTTGAGTTTTATTACGACACTTTTTTGTATTTTGGTAAAACTTTATGGCCAGGTTCACCTCCTCATTCCACATTCTGTGTTTTTATATCTTAAATTCTATGTGAAAGAGAAGATGATGATTTATGATGTAGGAGCATCTCCCACATCAAGCGAGCCAGTGCGGAAGCCAAAGGACAGCTGGACGAGCCAGCCCAAATTTTGAGTTTCTCTTGGATTTGATGCGCGAACATTAATGTGGAGATTTAATGAAGCACACTTGTATATTGTAAATGGACCTTGACCCTTTAAGATCTCGTCCTTAGTAGGTAGAAGGAATTCAAAGTAGTAATTTAAAGTAGATAGAATTTAATTCTAGACTAGACAGTTGTAGAGCGCAAGAGGGAAACAGGATATAGACACCCTCATTGTGCATTGTAACATTATTGAAATCAAGGAAGAGAAAGAGCATGCAGAGAGCTGTGTAAGAACACCCATGTACAGATACTTGTATTAATAGAAGAGATTGATTCAAATTCATGGTTTTGTGTTGTTCTCTGTGTATTGATGTTGATATGCTCATGAATGTTTGCTTCCTGTTATACATTTTCTTTACATGCCGTGTATATGATTTCATGCTTTCAGTCTGAAGTCTGAGAGAACAATGGAATAAGTATCAATTGTTTCTTTATCTGAGTAAGAATTCCTGCAAGGAGTGCAGTTGAAGTGTCCGCAAGGAGTGCATCGACAAGAATTCAGGGTTGCATCTCTAAAGCTCAGATATTTTAACTTTTGTTCTCGTTCACTCAAAGTGCAGTTGGGCACAGGAGCCGTGTAAGGAGTGTGCAGGCCAAGCTAAGTTTTAGGATTGTGAACCTGAGAAGAAGAGTTTGAAGGATTGTTGTTGCAGGCGTGCGCAGGGTCAAAGGAACTTCAACACTTGAAGTGTTTGAAGGTTGCCGCAAGGTGTGCGAGCAAGAGGTCTTTCTAAGAAGACGCAGAGTCACAATAAAGCTCAGGAGGGATAGGCCTTCGAGTTTGTTGAAGGATAGTGTAGAGAAGTTGTGCCTTGAAGGTTGGCAAGAAGCGTCGCAAGTTTGCATGCAGGTGGACGAGTTCCGTGGGAGAACACTTCGTCACTTTGCAGGAATCATCAAAGAAGAATCGGACGGTCGGTATTCTCCAAGGAGAATTCGCGAACTTCCGAGAACCGTTAGATATCAAGAAGGTATAGGGGAGATACAACGATGTATTCTTGAGAGGTTAAAAGCTCAGGAGGGGCAGAGCCATTGATTAAGGCCACGAGGACCGTTGGATCTACACGTATATCGTGTATCGGGGTTTCGTGGATCGAAACTCCAAAACATTGCAACGGGAATTGCGAAATCGCGATATCCCGACAATCAAAAGATAGTGTGAGGTCACATCGAAATCGGTAGGTGGACAGGTGGCACGTCTTATCGGGATCTCACAGTGAGAAGTCCTGAAATATTGACATTAGGATTTGTGATCCCGCGAAGTCCGAAGTCCCGACGAGGTAAGGGATCATTGAAAGTCAAAGTAGTGAGCTCATCGGAGTTTCGACATATCGTGAGTCGGAAGTCAGTAAAGTGAATCGCCTGATATCGCGAGTGGTGAAATCGTGATAGGAGAAGTCCTGACAGGTAAAGGAAGGGTCAGCGTTGAATTGCATCGGGGTTTGGGGATTCGAAACACCAGCGCTCGACCACTGGCCTCGCGAAGTCGTAAAGTCTGATTCCCTGATAAGTAAAGAGAGGGGATCGCATGAAGAGTTCTGTGGGTGCAGATTTCCCGATAGGGAAATAGAAGAGACTTGGAGTTCTTCGGACCAAGGAAAAGGAGAAGATCCTCTGAGAGGATGTGCTTACGAGCGCGTGCTGCATCAAGTTTGGTATCAGAGCCTGATTATTGTCTGTACATTTCAGGTGAGGGAGGCATAGGAGGTAAGGAGCACTTTGATACACAATGTCAGTGTGGTATCAGAGCACAGGAAGGTTCTTTGCTTTCTGTAGCTGAGAAGGGAAAGAGAAGAATTCACCATGCCGCCAAGGAGAGATAGACAATCAGTCGATCCAAAGGATAGGGAAATGTCGAGAAGAAGAGGCAGGCAGATAACAGACCCAGTCATGGAGAGACAAATGCATGATCTTCGAGCTAGACTCGAAGACATGGAGACAACGCAAAGGCGTACAGCTAGTGTTGGGGATCTTAGTGATTCCGAGAGTGAAATAGAGGCTGAACGTGAAGAAGAAGTTGCAGCTGAAGATGCATCAAATGAGAATTTGATCAGCGCGATTAACAAGATAACCATCAGGTATAGATTTCCATTGCCAGGGACGGATGATCTGATGGATTGCTTAAGTGGAGAAAAATATTTTTCAAAGATTGATTTGAAAAGCGGATATCACCAGATTCGCATGAGAGAAGGTGATGAATGGAAGACAACATTCAAAACAAATGAGGGGTTGTATGAATGGCTTGTTATACCATTTGGCTTAACAAATGCATCGAGTATCTTCATGAGGTTGATGAACGAAGTCCTGAGGGAGTTCATCGGAAAATTTGTCATTGTGTATTTAGATGACATACTGATTTACAGTAAATCAGTGGCAGAACACTTGAAGCATTTGGCTACAGTGATGCAGAAGCTACAGCAGGAGAAGCTGCTGATGAATATGAAGAAGTCCTCATTCATGAAGACAGAGCTCATTTACTTTGGATTTGTTATTTTTTCAAATGAGTTGAGGATGGATCCAGATAAGGTGGAAGTGATCAAGAATTGGCCATCACTGAAGAACATATTTGAGGTGAGAAGTTTTCACGGATTAGCTAGTTTCTACCGAAAATTCATCAGGAATTTTAGTGGAATCAGTGCAACGATGATGGATACAGTGAAGAAACGGCATAAATATTTTCACTGGACTGAAGAGGCTGAGAAAATTTTTAATCTGTTGAAGAGGAAAATTACAGAACAACCAGTTTTGGTGTTGCCGGATTTCCAGAAGACATTTTAGGTGAAGTGCGATGCAAGAGGATTTGCGATCGGGGCAGTCTTGAGTCAAGAAGACAAGCCGATAGCGTATTTCAGCGAGAAGCTGAATGAGGCAAAGGTTAAATACTCCATGTATGATAAGGAGTTTTATGCTATCATACAAGCATCGAAGAAATGGAGGCATTACTTGATCCCGAAAGAGTTTGTCTTATATAGTGATAATCATGCATTGCAGTTTGTGACTCAATAGGAGAAGTTGAATCAGAAACATGTCAAATGGGTTGAGTATATGCAGAATTTCACTTTTGTGATTAAACATATTTCTGGTACTGCTAACAAAGTTGCTGATGCTTTGAGCAGGAAGTGTTTGTTGTTGCAGGAGTTCAGAGTCAAAACGTTAGGTTTTGATAATCTCAGGGACATGTACGTAGGTGATCAAGATTTTAAGGAAGCGTATGAAGCAGCTGAGAATCCAGTTCTCAGAGACAGAAGCCCATGGATAGAATACATGATCCAGGAAGGATTGTTGTTTAAGGGCAATCAACTGTGTATTCCGAAATGCTCCATGAGGGAGAACTTGCTGAAGGAGAAACACAGTGGAGGATTGGCAGGGCATTTTGGTCACGACAAGACATTCGTGAAGTTGAACGAGTCATATTTTTGGCCAGGAATGCGAGCAGATGTCAAGATATTCATGGACTGATGCAAAATTTGCCAGCATTCGAAGGGAAGAAAACATAATGCGGGATTCTATCAACCATTGCCCATACTAGAAAGGCCGTGGGATGAAATTAGCATGGATTTTGTATTGGGGTTGCCAAGAACACAAAGAGGTGTTGATTCGATATTTGTGGTAGTGGATAGATTTTCCAATATGGCACACTTCATTCCATGCCAGAAAACAAGTGATGCGACTCATATTGCTAATCTGTTTTTCAGGGAGGTCATTCGACTTCATGGTTTGCCAAAAAACATAGTTTCGAATCGAGATACAAAGTTCATAGGGCATTTCTGGAGAAACTTATGGAAAAAGCTGGGAACTAACTTGGCATTTAGTTTAGCATATCATCCTCAAATGGATGGATAGACAGAAGTGGTCAACAGAAGTCTGGGAGACTTGATGAGAAGCTTGGTGACAGAACACCACAGCCAGTGGGACAATATATTACCACAGGCAGAATTTGCATATAATGACTCAGTGAATAGGAGTACAGGGAAGAGTCCATTTCAGGTTGTTTATGGTATGCAACTGAGAGGAATTTCTGAACTGATGGATTCAGAACAGACCGCGACTAGGAGCGCTAGTGCAGAATACTTCACAGAGGCGATGAAAGAACTTCACAGCCAGGTGAAGCAACAACTGTTGGATTCAAGCCAGGAGTATAAACGCAGAGCAGACCAACATAGAAGACAACTTCAGTTTGAGGTTGGTGATCTGGTTCTGGCACATTTGAGGAAATAAAGTTTCCTGAGAGGAACATACAACAAGCCGAAGATGAAGAAAATTGGGCCATGTAGGGTCTTGAAGAAGTTTGGGACGAATGCTTATGAGATTGAATTACCTGATGGGATCAGAATTTCTCCGATATTCAATATCTCGGATTTGTACCCATACAGAGCTGGGGAAGCAGAGACTGGAGTTGAGCAGCCAGTGATCCAGTGGACGAAGCAAATGCCAGTTGCAGAGAAGCCACAGATGGAGTGCATACTGGACAAGAGAGATCACAAGAGGACCAGACGAAAAGAATACTTTGAGTATCTAGTCAAATGGAAGAATCATCCAGTTGAAGATGATAGCTAGGAGAGTGAAGTGGAGATATAAAAGCATGGACAGACCGTGCAGGAGCTCATGGACAGGAGCCCATGAAAGTTTTCAAGCAAGGGAGTATGATGCAGGAGCATCTCCCACATCAAGCGAGTCAGCGCGGAAGCCAAAGGAGAGCTGGACGAGCTAGCCCAAATTTTGAGTTTCTCTTGGATTTGATGTGCGAACATTAATGTGGAGATTTAATGAAGCACACTTGTATATTGTAATTGGACCTTGATCCTTTAAGCTCTTGTCCTTAGTAGGTAGAAGAAATTTAAAGTAGTAATGTAAAGTAGATAGAATTTAATTCTAGACTAGACAGTTGTAGAGCGCAAGAGGGAAACGGGATATAGACACCCTCATTGTGCATTGTAACATTATTGAAATCAAGGAAGAGCAAGAGCATGCAGAGAGATGTGTAAGAACACCCATGTACATATACTTGAATTAATAGAAGAGATTGATTCAAATTCATGGTTTTCTGTTGTTCTCTGTGTATTGATGTTGATATGCTCATGAATGTTTGCTTCCTATTATACATTTGCTTTACATGTTGTGTATATGATTTCATGCTTTCAGTCTGAAGTCTGAGAGAAAAATGGAATGAGTCTCAATTTTTTCTCTATCTGAGTAAGAATTCCTGCAAGGAGTGCAGTTGAAGTGTCCGCAAGGAGTGCGTCGACAAGAATTCAGGGTTGCATCTCTGAAGCTCGGATAGTTTAACTTTTGTTCTCGTTCACTCAAAGTGCAGTTGGGCACAGGAGCCATGCAAGGAGTGCGCAATCCAAGCTAAGTTTCAGGATTATGAACCTGAGAAGAAGAGTTTGAAGGATTGCTGCTGCAGGCGTGCGCAGGGTCAAAGGAACTTCAACACTTGAAGTGTTTGAAGGTTGCCGCAAGGTGTGCGAGAAAGAGGTCTTTCTAAGAAGATGTAGAGTCACAAGAAAGCTCAGGAGGGATAGGCCTTTGAGTTTGTTGAAGGATAGTACAGAGAAGTTGTGCCTTGAAGGTTGGTAAGAAGTGTCGCAAGTTTGCACGCAGGTGGACGAGTTCCATGGGAGAACACTTCGTCACTTTGCAGGAATCATCAAAGAAGAATCGGACGGTCGGTATTCTCCAAGGAGAATTCGTGAACTTCCGAGAACTGTTAGATCTCAAGAAGGTACAGGGGAGATACAATGACGTATTCTCGAGAGGTTAAAAGCTCAGGAGGGGCAGATCCGTTGATCAAGGCCACGAGGACCGTTGGATCTACACGTATATCCTGTATAGGGGTTTCGTGGATCAAAACTCCAAAACATTGCAACGAGAATCATGAAATTGCGATACGCGATATCTCGACAGTCAAAAGATAGTGTGGGGTCACATCGGAATCAGTAGGTGGATAGGTGGCATGTCTTATCAGGATCTCACAGTGAGAAGTCTTGAAATATTGACATTAGGATTCGCGATCCCGTGAAGTCCGAAGTCCCGATGAGGTAAGGGATCGTTGAAAGTCAAAGTAGCGAGCTCATCGGAGTTTCGGCATATCGTCAGTCGGAAGTCGGTAAAGTGAATCGCCTGATATCGCGAGTGGTGAAATCACGATAGGAGAAGTCCCGACATGTAAAGGAAGGGTCAGCATTTACTTGCATCGGGGTTTGGGGATTCGAAACACCAGCGCTCGACCACTGACCTCGCGAAGTCGCGAAGTCCAATTCCCCGATAAGTAAAGAGAGGGGATCACACAAAGAGTTCTGTGGGTGCAGATTTCCTGATAGGGAAATAGAAGATCCTTGGAGTTCTTCGGGCCAAGGAAAAGGAGAAGATCCTGTGAGCGGATGTGCTTATGAGCGCGTGCTGCGTCAATTTATTTTACAAAAACAAATGTGTTGGTGGAAATAAATGTGATCATTGTGGAAATCTAAGTTTGTTTCATTCAAAGTATCATATTGATATGAATGATCAATCATTTTCTAATATAAGAGTCAATTGGAAGAGATATGAATATATGAGCAGCATTGCTCCACATTCTTCAAATGTTATTTCCAAAAGGATTGATTTGAAGGTAGATAAAATATGCGTGATAGAGATTTTGAAGAGGTTTGAGGAAGAAATCTATAAATACACCAAGCATTCACATATATCTCGATGGAAATATCTACAATTCAAACAATATTGTGAAGTGTTTCCACCAGGGACAATTTTGTCTGTAGTTGATTTTGCAGAGAATTACACATTCGCTGCACAGAAAGAAATACAGAGTGAATATTATCATTCTAATCAAGTCATGACATTTGTCCACATTCTATATAGACATTCTCAATGAAGTCTTGGTAGCATAGAAAGCACCAATGAAAATCAAAATGCTATTAAAGAATATCACTTTTATATAAGTGATGATCGAGCACATGACACATTATGTACAACATTGTTTTGATAAATTTTATGATTCGTTGAAAGAACGCGAAATTAGATTCGATCGACGTTGGATATGGTTTGATGGGTGTGCGGGTTAGTTCAAATCTGCACGATCATTCTATTGGTTATGTCGTATTCATAAAAAATTAAACATTACACATTGTTGGATTTTTTTTTAGACTGGTCATGGAAGAAAAGAGCATGACGGTGCAGTGGCATGTGTAAAATGAGCACTTCAAAGAGATCAGTTGAACCCTCATGCTGATCGATTTGAATCCTCAGAACAAGTTGTTGAATGGTGCAACATGGCACTAAGCCATGAATATAATCTGTCAAGGGATGTGCGCAGGTGTTTCTATATATAAATGTTACATGTATGTACACAGAATATATAAATTTGAACGTGTTCAAATTTATATTCAATCTTCAATCATTTTCTTGAGAGATTTCAAGATAACAAGTTCTTGTCTTGTGCAGGTTTTTTTGGCATGTTGGAATTGAAGATGTAAATAGATCAATCACATATGACTCCAGTACAATACCTGGGACACGAAAGATACATTCAGTTAAAACAAAACGTTTTCAAAATTGGTTTGCATTTGATAGGCGAAATGACTCTTGTTTTTGTTCAGTTTGCATAGAGGACATAGAATCCACAGATATTTTCGAGAATGAAAATGCAGTCTATGTTAAAGCTTGGAGACATATTGAACTTAATGTAAAAGAGAAAATTCCACTTGCAAGCTCAGAGGAGATGTAATCAAATGAAACTATAGTGTCAGTTGATGGCGATAGAGTTTCTGATCTTGTTAGAGAAGGTAAAATTTTTATGTTTAAATTTTTTTAAATAACTTGTAGAAGTACTT
Source organism: Picea engelmannii (assembly GCA_009831015.1). Lineage (NCBI taxonomy): Eukaryota > Viridiplantae > Streptophyta > Pinopsida > Pinales > Pinaceae > Picea > Picea engelmannii. The sequence goes on from ML785567.1 coordinate 271,652, forward strand.
GTGTGATAATATAACACGAATTATTTGTTGTCCAATATATCCAATTATTTGCAGGAGATGTTTTTGACATGGTTGCACTTGTAGACAACACTGAAAATGTGAAATATTATTTGATGCGATGCACAGAACAAAATATGAGGCTATTAGAAGATTTTGATGATAACGGTTTTATATATGAAAGATGATCCATTGTATTGAAATGATATTTTTTTCAAGAAACCCATCAAACTGATACTCATGTTCGCTGTCAAGAGTACTAGTCAGATGTCACAAGTTGTCAATATAGTCATTTGGTATGTGCAACACACATAAAGTTGATAGAAGTTCAATAAAAAAAAGAAAAAAGTTAGAAAATGGAAAATGTCCAAAGTCGATCATGAACGAATAATTGAAGATGGAATGCCATTACATTGTTTTTAAACAAACTTGACACATGTGTACATTCCGGAATTTTTAATTTTTCATTGAAAGTACATTGTAGATTTTGATGACTTGTTTTGACTATCTTCAAACACATTTTCAATTTTGATATTTATAAAAAGGGTACTATGCATAAAAAAACTCACTTGGGAACTTCACCCCAATTAGTACCTAAAAGTATATTGTTAATACTTACAACCTAATTAGTATAGGAATTAGGGAACTACTAATTTGTATGGAAGTGGAAGAACCATTTGGTAACTTATACCCCTATCGATACCCAAAAGTATGTCATTGGGGAATTTCACCCTAATTAGTATAGAGGTAAAGGACATGCTTGGGGAACACCTTAATTTACATATATAGGAGTGAGACAACAACTTAATGAATTTGCATCTTAGTTAGTGTCAAAATTATGTTCTTGGGATTTAAACAAGAATTGATATAATAACAAGGGAACCACTTGTGGTGCACCCTATTTGAATAAGAGTAAGAAAAGTACTTACAAATTATGACACCCCCATTAATACCCAAACGTATGTTCTTGGGGAATTCCACTCTAATTAGGATATGAATGAGGGAATCACTTGGAAATTTATGCCCAAGTATGTTATAAACTAAATTTATATAAGAGTGAAAGAACCAAGAACCACTTGGGGTGCACCCTAACTTTAATATAGGATAGAGGAGAACTTAATCTTTTAGGGACATACATTTTATATAATACAAGTTATTTTTTCAAGTCAAGAAGTGAGGTATCCTTAGGCCCAAGGGATGAAACTAATCCTAACTTAGGGATGCTCACTATTAGGCATATTTACGAGACATCTTTAAGTACCTGATCCGACTAATATACCCATAATCATATATCCTTCTAAGCATGCCCCCTTCTAACATTTGGATGAGACTAGTCTTTTTTAAAGAAAGCATAGTATTAGGGAACCTTTATGATATCAAGTTCTCATTCCATCTTGAGATTGGAAATGGCTCACATGTTAAGACAAGTAAAATATATTTTAATGAAGTTCATTCGATGGGGTTTACTTGCTTTAGAATGTTTGAACCTATTCCCATATATGTATTATGGAGCCATCCCCTTCAAACCCATAATTTCCAACCATACTCTTTGATTTTCCCCATGTTCATAAAGGGGCACACATGTTGAGAAAGCATATACTATTATATGTAGGGTGATTAAGTCATGTTAATTACAAAGGGGTCCCTCTCACATGAAGTCGTAAGACTTCATGTCCACCTTTTCACATGTTCGATGGGTTCGATTTACTTTGGAGCTGCCTTGCTACATGCTAAACGATACAATGTCGTGGGTCCTCAAGTGGTAATACAAGTGGTCATATAATCTCACATGCTAGGAATGGAGCCGCACCCATTGAAAAACTCTTCCTTGTGGCTCATTCTATTCCATTGACTATTCAAATGGATTTGGCGTCATTCTTTTTTGAGGTAACATTAAATTTCTTTGTACTGCATAAGGTTCATACGCGTGGAGTATCATGAAGTTTATTTATCAAAGCCAATTGATCACATAGAGGAGTTATACATTTTTAGTACCTTCTAGAATACAAGGAATATTATTTTTTATTGTAAAAGGTTGATCTAGAAACTCTCTATTTAAAGAGAAGTTCCTTCACTTCTTACGCATGGTTGGATTTGAGAGATTCTAGCAAATTCTAGTGATGGATCACCAAGAGACCCACTTCTAACTTCTAAATGAAACTAACCCTTTCTCAAGTATGTGCATTACAATGACATCTTTATGATACCCAATTACATTGATAGAACCATTAATGTAACCTCTTCTAATATATAAGAAGGATTCAATATCAAATTTAACCTCTACATCTAATTAAAAAAAATTAATTTAAAGTATTTGTTTTAAATTGAATTGTTTTTTGATATAAACATTTTATGTTTCACAATTATTATATATAATTATTCACAATGTTAATTTATATTTAATTTAACAAAAAATTTAATATAGATGTAATGCTTTATAAATATTTTAAGTGTCACAATTATTTTATATGATAATAATTTATTTTGAAGGTCATGATATTTGTGTAGGAGATTCTGTTGTTTGTTTATAGGATAAGAGATTCTTCCTTAACCATTTGATTGTTATTATTTTATATGATACTGATTTATTTTTAAGGTCATGATATTTGTGTAGGAGATTCTGTTGTTTATAGGATAAGAGATTCTCCCTTAACCATTTGATTGTTAAGGTGTATGGAGATATATAACCTTCTTCTTTAGTTTTGACCATGACTTCCAAAGAGAAAACAAAAATTTTATATTTACAATATTACTTTATAGAAAAAACATGAATTTTATATTTACCATATTAATTTATACAAAAATTTAATTTCATGTAGAGTAAAATAAAAGTTTATACACAAATTTAATGTCATGTAGTAAAACCAATTATTAATGTTGGAGAGGTATAACACTCAAACAATTTGGTTAATTCTATTCTAACTATATTGACTTGAAGTAGCAAGATAGTGGTATAGTGATATAAATAATGAAAAATTGTTAAACACTATTTCCATTGACCCTTACTTTTTTCAATAGTATTTTTTTTCTATTTTATTTTAATAATATTGCATTAGGTTCAATGGTATATGAACCTTTAGGTGACTATATCTTATAGCTTTAGCATTTTTTTAATGACTACATGATAAAATTTAAGAATAGTTGATCATCTCTTTTATTTTAAGGTTTTATTTTATTGTCACATCATTTTGAGCATTTTATTTTATCGTTAACTTTGCCACTTTTTGCCACTTTGTCACATCATTTTGAACATTTCATTACTATTTAACTTTGCCACTTTTTGACAATAGAATCATTTTTTGACAGTACAAAGTGAACATAGAATAAAACATTTAAATTAATACATAACATAAAAGTATTTAAGAGTTTGATGCTTAATTTAAAATGCATTGTAAAAAAAAGAATACACAAAACATTATTTCATTACTAGTTAACTTTTCCACCTTTTGACAATAGAATCATATTTTTGACAATACACAGTGAACATAAAATCAAACATTTAAATTATTACATAGCAGAAAAATATTTAAGAGTTTAACATAAAATTAAACATTTAAATTAATACATGGCAAAAAAGTATTTAAAAGTTTGATGCTTAATTTTTTTTTTTTTTAACGAAAACGGTTATAGTTTTTATTAGAGGGGTGGCAGAGCCACAATTTCAGTTACAAAGTGTGATGCATCACTGATTCAACATAATATCCATCGTTGTTTCAGCATAATTTCCAACACTGAGTTTCAACATCTGTTCCAACTCTGTGTTTCAGCATATTTAACATAACTGTGTTTCAGCATATATGACAAAACTGTGTTTCAACAAATGTAGCAAACTGTGTTTCAGCAACTGTTCCAGCACTGTGTTTCAAACAGCGCCAGCTGCTGCAACACCGTGTTTCAGCATAAGATCCATCACTTTCAACACTGTGTTTCAGCTTCTGTGTCCCAGCATCTGTGTTCCAGCATCTGTGTTCCAGCATCTGTGTTTCAGCACTGAGTTTCATCTTCGGTTCCAGCTGTCTTTCTCGTGCTTTTGCTGCCTTCTACATTCTTTTGCAAGTTGCTGCCCTTTTCAAGGAATACATTTTTTAACTGGGTCCCCACCATTTACACTGAGTTCTCCTTGAGGCAGAAGGCAGCCTTCGTTGGCTA
>ML785567.1:280317-297221 GCA_009831015.1 Picea engelmannii
TCTGTGTCATTGTTGACCTTTTCTGTTTGAGGTTCTGCATGCGGCGGGGGGTTAGAGCTCCCTTCGATTTTCTCTGACTCTATTTGCCCGGGGTTGCCGTTCTTGGTTGCTCCTTTGGATCTGGATTTTGCTGTCCCTGTTTTTTGTATTGCAGTCCACTGATTTGCTTTCTCAATTTCGCTTTCTTCCACGTTCTTTTTCTTGCAGTGCCTTGCGAAGTGACCGTAACCGTGGCAGTGCCGGCATTTGAAGGGCAGCTGCTCGTAGTCGAGCTCCTGAATGTGCGTCCAGTCTGCGGCCGTAAGCTTAATTGCCTCCGGTAATCCCACTTCCAGGTCAACCTCCACACAGATCCGAGCGCATGAGTACTGATCTTTTCTTACTGCTTGGTCTATATACCTTCCGAGCGTGTTACCGATTGCCAGCAAAGATTTTTGGTTCCAGCAGTGTAAGGGGAGGTGAGGTAAACGGACCCACACTGGGACGGCCGAGGGCACATCCTGGGATGGGTCGAAGTCCGGGGTCCATTTGTTTAGGTATAACCCCTGAGGACCCATGAAGTACGGCCCGTTTCTGAATATGAGATTTTTGTCTTCAGGATTGTCAAAGACGAATACAAAATATCCTTTCCCTACGAAGTGGCTCTTTATTCCTTCTGTTATGAGCGGATTCCAGTTCCTCTGCACCCATGTGTCTACAAATTTGGGGGAGGGCCAGAGGCCGGTAAATTGCCCAATAAGTCCCATGTCTGCTAAGTTCACTGTCGATCTGCAAGTTTCTTCCAAAGGCAATTCAACACTGGGAATGCTGTCCAGTTTCTTCATGAATTTCTGCTGCACTGCTGACGACGGTCTCTTAGAGGCTGCGGCGACCAGCTTCCTGAATGCTTCCAGTTCTGGTAATGGGGGAGGGTTAGAGGTGGTGCCCCCACCAGCGTCCATGGCTGGGGGTGCCCTAATTGTTGCAGAGAACCCGAACTGGGACACGTCCTCGCGCCCCTGCGTGTCTGAGGATGCCCAGTCGCTTTATATGCACCAGGGCCGCCGAAACAGGGAATGTGACCTTCAGACTTTCAAAACGGGGCCGCTCTAATCTGGGGTGCTGTCAGCGAGTGACCTGGAGGAGGAGGAGGAGGAGTCGGCCAAGCTAAGCCTGGCCGCCGAGAGGGCCGAGGCTGCCTGTGCGCGCGACTAGGGTTCCAATTTCCCTAGCTCGGGCCATTTCGTTTAGATGCTTAATTTAATGCATTGTAAAAAGGAGAATATACAAAACATTAGTTCATAACAAGTTAACTTTGCCACTTTTTTACCATCAATTATGAGAAATCAAATATGAGACAAAAATTGCTATTTTGAATTCCAAAATTATGAGATATATATATATATATATATATATATATATATAATCAAAGTCTAAATAGTAACACTGTAAAATACATAAGTTCCACATCCATTTTAGGATGATAACAAAAACTAAGACATTTAACTCCGAAAATTCTGGACTCTAAGCCATCGCTTTAAGATAGATCACTTCATACATGAAATTCAAACCTGCAAAAAAATAGATTTCAAAAATTAAAAATTTACAATTCAAACATGCGAAATAATACAAAATTCAAAAATTGTAATTAAAATAAAATTGACATACATACCAAAAGAGTTAACTGTCATCCTCCAACATACTCTTTCCCACAAAATATATTGTAAACATATTTTCCACCATATATAATTTAGACATCAGTAAAAATAAAAAACATAATACAAAAACAAATAACACATATTAGCATATATACTGTAACTAAATATTAAATAAACAGTAAGTAATAATAACTTAACCAACCACAATTAAACAAATTTAAGATCTAGTTACTCTCCAATTAAGAGTACATGATTTAAACAATTTGTAAATCTTATCTAAAATCTTAAAAAAAATAAAATAGAAAAATTATGTTCTTGGTAAAAAAAAAATTGAATTAGAGTTATATAATAATCTGAAAATAAATATAGAACTATGTATGAAGAAAGTTAAAAAATCTCCATATTAAGCCATTCTTCCAATGAAATACTTATCTCCTTATGGATACAGTCTCAAATCGTTCAGGTGAAATTCTCCTTGTGGATAAGGTCCCAAATCCTTCAGGTGAAATTGATAAGGTCCCAAATCTTTCAGGTGAAATTCTCCTTGTGGATAAGGTCTTAAATATTTTAGGTGAAATTCTCCTTGTGGATAAGGTCCCAAATCTTTCAGGTGAAATTCTCATCCCAAGTGATGTTATTGTGTTCTTGGTAAAACAAATTGTGAGTTAGAGTTAGATAATAATCTGAAAATAAATATAGAATTGTGTATGAAGAAAATTCACAAATCTCCATATTAAGTCATTTTTCCAAAGAAATACTTATCTCCTTGTGGATAAAATCCAAAATCCTTCAGAAAATTCTCCTTGTGGATAAAGTCCCAAATCTTTTTGTAATTCTCATCCCAGGTGTTGTTATTTGATCATATTTACACAACAATAAAATACTGATCTCCTCAATAGTCAAATACCTCTCTTGTTCTTCTGCAGTGGTCATATAATCAAATTCCATGATGCCCTTTCAAACTAAAGGAATCATAAATCTCCATATTAAGAAATTCTTCCAAAAAACTACTTATTATCTAAAACAAATTCACAAATCTCCATTTTAAAAACCATTCTTCCAAAAAATACTTATCTTCTCTTTCTTCGGTGGAATAAATGTTCTCATATAATACTATGCTATTCTTGGACAAGAAAGCAAGGAATGCAATCGAGGAAAATTTAGAAACTTTCTCTTTTCTGATGTGGGATAAAATCTATTCTCAAATATTCAAACATATTCAAGTTCAAAATTAGGTCTTCATCATGATATAACCTTAAATAAGTTTGAATGTACACCATTTAAGACAACGAAAAAACTTATCTAGGGGTTCTATATAATTCAAAATAATTGAGGAAAGGCTAAACTATAAATTTGAAAAAACAAAAATTTGATAAAAGTCAAGAACATACATTTATGAATCATCCTGAATGGACACATCCTTCCCTATTTTGGGTGCTTCCTCAATCCCAATATCCCTTTCGAGCACACTCTCAGGTACTCTCTTCTCCACATTAGCCTATATAACACATCTTAAATTTGAAAATTTTAAAAATTATATTTAAATTATTATAACACATTAAATTTAAATGATTTTAAGACATTAAATAATACCTGTGAACTCCCACCCTCTTCAAACTCTCCCAATGAGAATTGAGACAAGCCAACCCAAGTAGTAGGAGATGGAATAAAGAGCTGTGAAAAACACAACTAAGAACTAAATCTAGGATTCAATGTGTTTACAATTATACAAAATTATAAATGTTGTTAATCTCTTATTAAAAAGAGTGGAGATTGAACAACTATTAGAAAAAACATACCCGATTCAATCCATCCAAATTCAAACTTGTTGAATCAAGTCCCCTACCGACTGAAGATTTGTTTAACATATCTCCAAACTTCAATTAATGGCAAGAAGAAAACAATTATTTCTATAAAGACAAGGATATCTAAATCTAGAACTAGAAGTAAAATATCATAAAATGCGTCAAAATTTTCCTAAATAGAACACATACCAATCTATGGTTCGGGTCATCATTTTGAATGACCTTCTTCCAACCATCCCAACAAAATTTTGCATACTCCAAAGCTTCTTCTACTGACATTGCATCTAAGTCTGCGTTTGTTTTATCAACAAATGTGGCCCAATAATTGGCTTCCGCTCATTGACACTTCATGCCAACATCAATACCATAAAAAGTAGCTTCCAAATTTTCCCCGATTGCAGTCCTGGACTCTTTTCCAACTTATGATGTAGCCTGGAACTCTAAAAGTGATGCAAATGCCCCTGTTGGGCGAGGTACTAAAGGTTGTGGAGGCCTCGGCAATGTCGCACTTCGATATGCACCTTTGTGATCATATGTACATCCCTTACTAGTCCCATAATATTTGGACGATAGATTAGTATAATCAGGGTGCATGTGCAAGAAAAAGTCTACAAAACAATGTCTTGCAAAATAGTGTGGAACCTCATCGTTCCACAGAAATTTCCCATATGCCGCCAAAAAATTGTTATACAGATGTCCGACAAATTCAGGGTGCTTAAAATATTGCACCTTCAACATCTTCCACTTTGGGCCCTCTTTTAAATTGAATAGGGAAATGGCGTCTTCTTTTGAAACTCTGTTTTTTACTCTCTCCCATTTATCAAGACCCATCACCTTTGACTTTCGCCACCTCATTAGATCGACAAAACTATCAATGGTTGGCCCCATCTTCTGATATGCATCCATAAAGTTTTCTAGTGAATGAAAAACAATTTGCAAACTTTGTTTTCTCTCTTGAGGGAGTTCCAAGACCACCAAATCATTTTCCAACCTATTTTTAACACATGAGTATTGCTCAAGCATCATTGCTTCAGTATTCCCTTCCTAGAGAAGTTCATTGCCAACATCTGAAGGATAGGTGGACGTTGGCATGTAATATTCTATTTCTTCATAACGCGGCCTCCTAAATCCACCTTCACCCTCTACACTGACATTTGAATCTTCATGACAACCACTCTCATTGTCGACCCTTGCTCTAAATTTATTTCTTACACACAGATTTGAAAGTAACTTCAAGATTTAATCTCACATAAATTTAAATACAAAAAATTTCAACAAAAATAAACAAAATTTAAGAAACTTACTAGAAATATTCTCTTGTCCAGAGCTATTCCCTACATTCTCAAGTGTAGGAGTATTGATACACAACCTATATAAGAAGGTTGGATCCATAACACTGGTTTGAGCAGGTTCTACAGTTGATCTATCTACAAACTCGTTTGAAAATCTCCTCTGATGAGATTGGTGTTGCTCACTCAGAGTCTCAGTCGAAGAAGGAGCTCATGTTCTTCCTTCTTGAGAATTCCTAGAGCATTTATGAGGAATGTTTGGATAATATCGTGTCGATATCACTCCTCAATATCTATCCACAATGAAGAGTTTATCAATACAAATCCAAAGATGTACACAAGTTCAAGCAATTAAAAACGTAGATATAAATCAAATTTTTAAACAATCAAGCCACAGAGGTACTCGCTCATTAGAAGGCGCAAAGACTAGACATTCAGACATGAATCAATCAACTCAAAGATAAGTAAGGGGTCCATAGACAACATGGTAGATTCTTATCCATCACTCATCATCCATGCACAAAAAAGAAGGGCATTTGAATTTATAGGTCTTTAAACATCGAAGTGACAACCGTCAATTCAGCTCCTGGCCGACTGCTCAGGCACAGACTGATGGCTAAAGGGATAAGTGACAGAAGATAAAACCACAAATGTTTCACAATAATCAATAAAACCCACACATAGAAGTCATTGAAATAAGAAGTTGGGTTCGCCAAGGGACTGTCATTCCACTCATAGGTTTATCATTCACAATCCACATCAAAGAAGAAGAAGCAAAGACTAAACATTCAACCATGAATCAATCAACTAAAAGATATGTAAGGGATAGACAACAGGACAAATTCTTATCCTTCACTCATCATCCATGCACATAAAATAAGGGCATTTGAATCTATAGGTCTTTAAACATCGAAGTGACGACCGTCAATTCGGCTCTTGACCGACTACTCAGGCAAGGAATGATGACTAAAGGGATAAGGGACAGAAGATAAAATGACAATCTTTTCATAATAATCAATAAAAACCACACAAAGAAGTCATTGAAATCAAAAAGTTGGGTTTGCCAAGGGAAATCAATTCAGAAAAATAACAAGCAAGTGGATTCATTAAAAGTTCCCTATGGTTGGATCCACTAAAAAAGTGTATTAGAACATTTCTTTAAGATTCCTTAAAAGTTCCCTATGGTATGGTCACCTAAAGTTACATAAAATATTGTATGGTCACATAAAGTTACCGTGAAATATTGTATGGTCACCTAAAGTTACATAAAGGGACCTAATTTTACTATAAACTAAGGGATTTCCACTAAAAGATTTCCATTAAGGGATTTATACCTAATTGTTACATAAAGGAACCATATTTCCATTAAGGGATTTCTTAACTATAAACTCCCAAACTCCCTTGCTTGATATAGTTTTGAGTTTATTTGTTGTTGATTATTAAATCAAACATCATATCCCTCCATGTCCAAAACCTATTTTTACCTTGAAAACAATTGAAAATCATATGAATTTTTGCTCTAGAAAACAAAAACTCTTCATATTGGATAGTTGTGGATATGGTTGAACTAAATACATAACTGTGAAATACTTTATATGGTCACCTAAAGTTACATAAAGGGACCTAATTGTGTACTATAAACTAAGGGATTTCTACATTGAGTGGATAACTACGCAAAAATAACTCAATAGCATGTGCATATTCTTCGAACATGGTTCAATCCACTAAGACCACATATATATTCATAACCTCACACACCCACTAATAACATGAGAAATCTTTAGTAAGTGGTGCACAACAACTTGTTATGCCTTTGATCTTGGCACATAAGAAATCTTTCTTTATAAACTGGTGCACTCTTGTCTGGTCACAGATTGGATAATGTTATATTATAAAACATATGAACTGTGCAAATGTTATATTATATAGTTGGATCACTTGAGGGATTTAGCGGCAAATTGTTGGATAGTTGTGGATATGTTTGAACTAAATACATAATTGTGAAATACTTTATGGTCACCTAAAGTTACATAAAGGGACCTAATTGTGTACTATAAACTAAGGGATTTCTACATTGAGTGGATAACTACCCAAAAATAACTCAATAGCATATGCATATTAAAAGTACCCTATGGTTGGATCCAGTATTCATAACCTCATGCACCCACTATTAACATAAAAAATCTTTACTAGGTGGTGCACAACAACTTGTTATGCCTTTAATTTGGGCACATAAGAAATATTGCTTTACTAAGTGGTGCACTCTTATCTCATCATATATTGGATAATGTTATATTATATAACATATGAACTGTGCAAATGTTATATTATATAGTTGGATCACTTGAGAGATTTAACAACAAATTGTTGGATAGTTGTGGATATGGTTGAACAAAATACATAATTGTGAAATACTTTATGGTCACTTAAAGTTACATAAATGGACCTAATTATGTACTATAAACTAAGGGATTTCTACATTGAGTGGATAACTACCCAAAATTAACTCAATAGCATGTGCATATTCTTTGAACATGGTTCAATCCACTAAGATAGCATATATATTCCTTATAGTTCATATATATTTCTTATTCCTTATGGTGCAAATGTTGTATGAGGGTTGTTCATATTCCTAATATACATTTATACAAATAGTAATGTGATGACTAATACTAGTTGTCTATTAGAGATACTAGGTACCTAATGTACAGGCACAAGAGACTACTAACATGAAAGAAAATATGCTACCTATTTCTTAATGGGGGTTGGCATAAAGATGCCAATTCTTGGCTAACTCATTTGAGAATGGAGAAGGATATCACTCTACAGAACATTGATATACCATTAAAAATACTATTAAATCGAAATTCAATGAAATACCAATAATTATGAAGAGTTTTTGTTAACTAGAAGGTAGGGATAAAATGTTATTTCTAACATAAAAACTCCCATATGATATGGGTTTTCATTAGAAAATGTTTCTACTATTAGTGGATATATCAATAGTCTTAGGTCACATGGCGCTCATAACATAATGATTCCTTGTTTCCTCACATAATTTCTACCATGTTTAAATTATAATAATTCAATTTTAAAGATTGATGAATGCTGAATTATTATTCTTTCTTTAATGAGGATTATTTGAAGTTTGATTTACTTTATTTATTTGTATGCATGATTAGTTACATGAACATTTTAAAAATATGCATATAAGGAACATCACTTGTTATTTTCGTCTACGTGTGAGTTATGTATGTGCTATCTATGCCTACATATCCAACACAAATGCAATAAGTTGTCAATTTGAAGTTATATTATATGAATATAAATATCATCAATAAGATAAGCATTCAATAACCTTGGTTAATATGTGTGAAGTAATAAATGAGTATAATAATTAGTTCCCATCTAAGACTCTTTTATTTCTATAAATTAGACTTTATCATCCAAAATGAAGTATTCGTTATAACTATTCCTTTAGTAAAAGGGCCTATACAATTGGAAAAGACCACCAAAGTGGAAGACATTGGAAAATACCACCAAAGTGGGAGACTGGTTCTTTTTTGAGCAATTTACTACAGAGATGTGAGCAAGACTCATGACAATATGTAGGACATGTGAAGCATAGGGGGAGATTTACTTACTCATTAGGTCTCACTAGATTAGGTCTCACTAGATGGTTTCAAGATGTGTTTTGTCAACCTAGTCCAAATATAAACGACTCTTGGAAATGCATATTTCTTTCTCTTGTTATGAAATGAAGAACACAAAAAAATGCAAAACTTGGCGTGAATTACATAATCATGTTAATCATTGAGTTTTTGAATGAAATTTTTGTTTGAGGCCATAACTAAGGGAGCATATATCATAGCTTGGCCCGACTCACTAACCTAAGGAATCTTGATAGCTTGGCTAATGACCATTAAATATTACCTAAAACGAAATCAATCTATGAATAGATTGACTCATTATAGAAATACCAACATTAACAAAGTAATATAGATTTTCTATTCATGGAAAATATCTTGAATCTTAGTGTTGATTCTTATTGTAAATGTTTGCTAGAAAACACTTTGAACCTAGTTTTTAAGGATTTTGTCACTTGTGATTACTTATTTTTAATAATATTTTTTTAAGACTCTTGTACACTACGAAATTGTGTTTAAAAATACAATGCACTCAAGAAATAATTGTTCCATATATAGTTTCTTGTTCTTGAACTACAATCATACAATATGACACTAGATTATTATTTGTTAAGTACAATGTCATATTCACTCTTTGCAATTCAATTCCATCTTACTCATGGTTTTTTATATTTGATAACAAAATGAATTCTACCTTTTTGCAAGATTGCTTTCAGCTCTTTTCCTTTTTGATTTAAAGAGCAACAATGTCGCAATACTAGTAAATTACACCAACACACAAAATTTTGTAAATATTAACATCCCTAAAAAAAAGTAAATATATTTCTATATACTACCAAAGATCTCAAATGATGAATAAATCAAAGGGATATAGGAAACTGTCATAAGGTATCTACAAAACTAGTAAAAATAAAGTTTCAAATAGAACTTTATGCCTTACTAGTCAATGGATTGGATATGTTATTATGTGTTGAATGGTTAATGTAGCTATGTTCTTGTGTCAAAAATATTCAAAATAGATTCTTGAAATTTATATGGAAAGGTGAAACTTATAAACTATATGGATTTTAAACATTAACTAACAAAATAATTACTTCACAATGAAATAAAAATAGTAGAACAAGGACCAAACTATCATGGTTTTCCTCTAGAGAGAAAGGGTGGCAAGTGGATGGAGTTGGGGGTATAGAGAGAGAGAGAGACAAATAGATTCTCTCTTGGTTACCAATAGATTTCTATTAGGTTAACAATTGAGTACTTTTGGTAGGTTACCAACCAAAATTTTGGCTAGAGGTTACACACACAGATAAGTGCTAGAATGAGATTGTTGTTACCTTTCCATCCCCAATAAAAAATTAACTCATGAAGAGTCCTAATCAATAGTCTTCTCATGAAAAGAAAACATGTCAAAAGTGCAGTTTGGTCCTAGGTGGGGTAGATACAAAATTTTCCTCTCTGACACTTGAGCTAGAACCAATTAACATATCCAATTAAAAGTCACATCCTATTACTTGACTCACCCTTTGACTTGTATTTTGAGAAGTCATTTATTTTGTAAGACAATTTTCATTATCAATTACTAATCTTTATTGAAATATATCCTTGTAAATTTTGATATACAAGTATATTTTCTCCACAAGTGCATGATGGAAACATAAATATGTGGAGATCAATAATGATATTAAAGGAATTTGAGTACACAAATTAAACATTTCCTAGGAATCATAAGGAATCGTGTAAGAAGTCAAATAGTCAATTAGGTCAGAGTGCGACTAAGTACTAAGTTTTGTTGGGAAGTTCCACTAGGAGAGAACTGACCTAATATGGAAGTGATAGATTTACTGAACTATGCATAATTGACTTGAAGATCACATTGATGGAAAATTAATGGAAATAATGGATGCATGTTTATAGAACAAGTCAACAAAAACCTAAAAGGTTATAAGAATGTTTATTGGTCAGTTGGTTAATTCTTCGTTTAGTATGGTCTATGAGTAGTTGAATGATTGAGGACTAAGTTGATCGAGTTCTTGGTAGAATAGCACTCAATGTTACCATGGAATAGATCAATCCTAATGGTTTCTTTGAGGGTGCATGTATTAACCTCAATGAATTGACAAAATTCACAAGGGATTACAAGATCAAAAGAAACATGTGTATGGTGCATCGACAATAACTATTGAACCAATTCATTGTCATTAGGAAATGGGCATCAAATGACATGTAGAAGTTGAATTGATTTTTCAAGTGGCATGTAAAGAAGAGGAACAATTGTAACTATCTCTTAGAGATGGGCCATAAGAATATGAATTTCTAGAGATCGAGAGAGGGAGGTAAAGTTTGAAGATTACAATTGAGGGGTTCCACGCTCTGTACAATCCCATCATTTAGTAGTTCTAGATATTGTCGCTAACCATTCTTAAGGTGTTAGTAAAATGTGTTATGAAGCTGCGTAGTCTAAATATTATTATTTTTTAACGGTTTTTGGCTGCTTTCTCTGATCAGTTTTGCTTAGAAATTGGCAGATGGAATGACAGATGTAAGGTGTTAGAGATTGCATAGTTTTGATGGATTATAAATTTATTTATACTTTTAAAACTGCAATTTAAATAATGGTAAATTGTAATTTTACTCATAATTAAATTACAAAATTTTTATTTGAAAACATTATTGAATGTTTTCTGGTTGCTTTTTCTTATCAGTTTTGTTTAGAAATTCACAGATGAAATCACAGATGTAAGGTATTGAAATTGTAGTCATGTAAAGTGTTGATATTACATAGTTTTGATAAATTATAATTTCACTCATAATTAAATGACAAATTTAGATTTGAAAACCTTAAATCCCCACTTCAATAATCATAAAGAATGAAGCTACACCATTTTGACTACTTGGTCAGTGGGTTAGAGGCCACATCTATTGTGGGGTAATATGGAATTCAAATTATTCGATACACATACCGATGTCTATGGTTTAGATGTTGTACATGGGCTTTTATTTATGAGTTATGAAATCTGGTTGCTTTTACACCATGTGGCTTTTAATTATTTGTTTTTGAAAAATGACAATATAAATTCATAATATAACACACAGTGTGTGTTATATAATATAACACACACTGTGTGTTATATTATATAACACACACTGCATATGTTATATAATATATAACATATGTAGTGCATATGTTATATAATATATAACATATGTAGTGCATATGTTATTTAATATATAACAAATTAAATTTCTGAAAAAATTAAAATGAAAACTAAAATAAAAAATTAAAATTAAAATACAACTAAAACTAAAACTAAACTTAAAATTAAAAATTAAAATTAAGTTAAACTAAACTTCCGCAATCTTCTCGCTTCGTTAAGTTAACCACACTGTTCCCATCAATTTTTATAAATATTAGTAATATTATAAAAAAATATTACTTCTAAAAATATTAGTAATATTAGTAAATTTATAAAAAAATATTATAAATTTTTACTACTAATGTTATGGGCCTAAGTTGAATAGAGCAATGTCATGGGCACGCCAACGGCTTGGCCATAGGGTTGGGCCCCCGCGGCCAATTCACAGTCCACTGGACTGTGACTTGGCTGCGGGGGCCCAACCCTGTGGCCAAGTTGTTGGGGTGCCCACGACATTGCCCTGTTCGGCCACCTAATTAACTAAATTTTAATTTAAGAAAATAAATTAAATTTCTGAAAAAATAAAAACTAAATCTAAAACTAAACTAAGATTAAAATTAAAATACAATTAAAACTAAAACTAAACTTAAAATTAAAAACTATAACTATAACTATAACTAAAACTAAAATACAAATTAAAAATAAAAATTAAAAACTAAAACTAAAGCTTGGAAAAATACTTGAAACTCGTCAACTACTCGCCAACACGACCGCTGCACCACACCTACGACCGCTCACCAATAGACCTCTCATCAACAAGCCTCTCACCAACAAACCTCTCACCAACAAACCTCTCGACAACAGACCTCTCGCCAATAGACCACTCTCCAACAAACCGCTCGCCAACGAACCTCTCACCAATCGCTTGCCAAAAAACCTCTCGCCAACAGACCTCTTGCTGACCGCTCGCCAATAGACCTCACAAATGCCAACAGACCTCGCAAACGTCCAAACACTCAGACTCACAAACGACCAAACGCTCATACTCACAAACGACCAAACACTCAGACTCACAATGACCAAACGCTCAGACTCACAGTCGCACATAGACGCCAACAAGGTTGGAAAACATTCCAAAATCGATGAGTGGTTGATATATAAACCTTCTTTCGGCCAAAAGATTATTCAGCTGAACAATCTTTCGGCCGAAAGATTGTTTGGCCGAAATATCTTTCGAATGAAAGATTGTTCGGTCGAATAAACTTTCGATCGAAACAATCTTTTGATCGAAATATCTTTCGCTGAAAACATTTTGCTGGATGGAAAAAATCCGTCCAACTAAAATTTTACACGCAAATCGAGGGTGTCATCACTGTACCGTTCGATTTGACGTTCCGCTTTTCGGCCGAAAAAAATAACTTTCGACCGAAAAATAATATTATTTCGGCCGAAAACACGTTTTTCAGATTTTTGGAGATCCAATTGTCATGAAAGTGTTACCCACCTTCGTGATTTTACCCCATAAAGAAAAAATACGTTTTGCCAGTAATCGATGATTTTTTTGATCAACCGAAAGGTGCAATAATATTTTCCAAGATTGATTTGAGATCATGCTATCATCAAGTGAGGATTAAGGAAGAAGACATTAGTAAGACAAAATTCAGGACAAGATATGGGAATTGTGAATTCACTGTAGTACCATTTGGACTATCAATTGCCCCAACAACTTTTATGTGGTTGACGAATGGAGTGTTCAGGGAGTACCTGGACAAGTTTGTAATTGTGTTCCTAGATGATAAACTTGTTTACTCTAAGTCAAAAGAGGAACATGAGAAACATTTAAGAATGGTGTTGCAAGTTTTAAGGGAACATAAATTTTATGCTAATCTAAGTGTATATTTTATCAAAGGAAGATTCACTACTTGGGACATACCATTTCAGCAGAAGGGATCACAATTGATATTGAGAAGATAAAGGCCATTAGAGGATGGACAACACCAAGAAATTCAAAGAGGTCATATCATTCATGGGTCTTTCTGGTTATTACCGAAGATTCATAAAAAGTTTTTCAAATATTGCAAGTCCAATCACTTCTTTGGAAAAGAAGGGAGTGAAATTTGAATGGAATTCCAAGTGTGAAGAGAGTTTTCAGTAGTTGAAGGAAATATTGACAAGTGCGCGAATATTGAAGATTCCAGATCCAGATGAATATTTTGTAGTGTGCACTGATGCATGTGAGGAAGGGCTCGATGGAGTTCTCAATCAACAGAATAATGTGGTATGCTATGAATCCGAAAAATTAAAAGAGCATGAGAGAAATTATTCTACACATGATCTAGAGTTAGCAACAATTGTACATGCATTAAAAATGTGGATACATTACCTCATGGGTAAGAAATTTGAGCTAAGGACAAACCATTTTGTTATGGAAAATTTGTTTGGACAACCAACTATAAATTCCATACAAACTAGCTAGCTTGAATTTCTAAGTGAGTATGACTTTGAGATTAATAACAACAAAGGAAAGGAAACCAAGTGGCTAATGCACTTAGCAGGAGAGCACATGAGGAGCATGTTGTAGCCATTAGCATGTACAAGACTGATTTGAAAGATCGAATTATTGCAACAACAAATTCAGATCAACAATATCTAAAAATAAAAGAAACGTTACAACAAGGTAATTTTCAGCAGAAATTTAATTCTTATGAGCTGAAAGAAGATGAAGTTCTCATGTACAAAGGAAAAATATATGTGTCGAATTCTAGTGAGTTGAAAAATGAATTTCTGAGGGAAATACATACTGTTCCATATGTTGGGCACCCAGGATATGGAAAGAAAATTTTATATGTGAGAAGCCAATACTTTTTTCCAAGAATGAAGAAAGAAGTGGCTAATTACATAGTCAGATGGCTAGAGTGTCAAAAAGTGAAGACTGAACATTGACATCTAGCAGAGCCGCTACAACGATTTCCCATTCTAGAATGGAAGTGGGAAGTTGTTACAATGTATTTTATTACAAATTTGCCCATAAAAGTGAAGTAAAATGATTCCATCATGGTGGTGGTGGATAAATTGACTAAGGAAACACATTTTATTCCAGTAAAGACTACATAGAAGGCAATAGATATTGCAGAAATTTATATGAAATAAGTTGTTAGAGACATGGAGTTCCTAGGGAAATAGTTTCAGATAGAGATCCCAAGTTCACATCCAACTTTTGGAAATATTTGTTCAAGGGATTTAGAACAAACTTAAATCTTAGTACAACATATCATCTAGAGTCAAATGGGAAAACGAAGAGGAATAACAGGAAAATTGAGGACATGCTTAAGATGTATGTGTTGGATTATCCATCAAATTGGCAAGATTATATTCATTTAGTTGAATTTTCCTACAATAATGGGTATCATGCCTCTTTGAAAATGAGTCAGTTTGAAGCATTGTGTGGTAGAAAATGTAACACTCCAATGAGTTGGGATAATCCAATAGACAAAGTAGTTGTTGGGATGGATTTGTTAAAGGAAATGGAGGAGCAGATAGGCAAAATATTTATGCAGATAAGAGAAGAGTGTTTAGTTATTTCAAAGTGGGTGACCATGTGTTCTTAAAAGTGAAGGTGAAAACTAATTTACTGAGATTAGGAAGTTTCCCAAAGTTGGAAGTAAGATATTGTGGACCTTTTGAAATACTAGAAAATATAGGGCTATTTTCATACATGCTAGCATTTCTTGCATCCATGAGAGTACATAATCTATTTCATGTATCATTATTAAAGAAATATGTGTCTGACCCTAACCATATAATTGGTTGGAATGTGATCCAGGTGGAGTGTGAAGGGGATTTTCGGGTGGAACCAGTACACATCCTTGACCAGAATGTCAAAGTGCTCAAGAAAACATCCATAGATATGGTAAAGGTTCAATGGAAATGCTACAGTCCTAAATATTCTACATGGGAGCATGAAGAAAACATGCGGGAAGAATACCCATAAATGTTTGAAATTTTTGAAGAAAACAAAATGCAAGACTCCATTTTGAGCACTTAGAGTTCCAGAACCACATCTTAGAGTCCTAGCCAACTGCGCTGGGGACATTGATAAAATAATGTCTCATTCCTTGGGTTATCCTTGATAAACATATGGTACATCCCTTGGGTTAGCCTTGACAAATGAATGGTGCATTCCTTGGGTCAAGAATTTGATAGGAAAAAGATATTTTGGTTGGAACTGCTATCATTGTTGTGAAAGTTCAGGATTTTATTTTCTAAGTATTGTGATGTAAATTTTCATATATCTATATTTTCCTAGTCTGAGGTCAGTGCACACTTGCAGGGGAGGGGGAATGTAAATTTCCCACTATAATCCCCAGTTTAATTATTTCTTAATGTAGATATAATGTGTGGCTATGACCAAGTGATGTAATATGCATATTGTATTTCTATGTTTTAATAATAAAATGTGATTCTGGGTGCTAAGGGGACATGGAAATAGATGGGGGATGAATTAATACATAAGAGAGGGGAGTGTCTAGGAGAATGGACAAGAGGGGTTCAAGGGGGAATTACCCATGTATATTAATTCATCCATTTTCCTAAAATTGTTATTGGTATATGGGCCTTCTAATTTTTGATTGAGTGTTCCCAAAGCTAATCATTGAATACATGTAAGAGGGTGGGTGTGAGTGGTCACATCCCAAAGTTATTGGGCACATGGGGGATGAGTACAATCAACTTGGGGAAGTGTGTGAGTCAAGAAAGTAAGCCAAAGATAGGAAATTTGTATGGGTGGGGAACAAAAGTCTTTATACTTTCAATTTTTGCACATGAAAGAAAGTAGAGAGAAATGAAGAGAGCTTGGAGTTGGTGCATCCATGGAGGGAAAATTATAGAGCATGTTGGATATTTTTGGAGATGAAGAATGAAGAGTTGGTTTGTTAGGATTAAAGATTTAACTCCTGAGTGAGTTTCACTAAAACAACAAGTGTTTGTTGTTGTTGCTGGTAGTTCTTCCTAGAAGCAAGATCCCTTGAGTTCTCAGCTGAACGATTCCTAAGTACTTGTCCCATAGTGACCTTGATAAATCAATGGGATGCTTGAGGGGATGAGATTAATGAAGGGTTATATTCCTTGGGTTGGGCAGGTAAAGAAGAAGAGAAATGGTGAAAAATCGAGATAGCTATATGAGAATACCAGTAAGTTGTGGTAATTATGAGTTGTAAGTGGACAGTGAGAGGCCACCCTCTTCAGTAGATTGCTAGCCTAAGCTCGGGGGTGATTTGTTGTTGATATTTAGATCACAAAGTCTATTGTTGGGTGGAACGTCCATCCCAAGTAGCTGGTTGCACAACTATTTTGAAAAGATAAGTGTTTATCTATTTTCTGTCTTTTTTTATGA
>ML785567.1:297271-310524 GCA_009831015.1 Picea engelmannii
TTCATTTTGTTGGACAACTGAGAGGGGGGGGGGGGTGAATCAGTTGTTACCAAGCTTAAACAATTATGCTTCTTTTAAACTCTTTGCTGAAACACTAAATGATGATCACAATAATGTAGGGAAATAAACAATGGCACATTTAGCATCAGTCACATAAATGAGAAACACAGAGATAGATATTTTCTGAGGAAACCCATACAGGGTAAAAACCTCTTTTCCTTTATATGATAAGTAATAGTTACATTCTTTACATTATCATACATATGAGAACCAACTCATAATGAGGCTACAACATCTGTTTTGCAAGCTGCTACTTGCCGAGAGAACCAACTCTCTGTTTTCTCTAGCACCCACTAGAAGGAAGCACCAACTCCCTGGTTTCTCTAGCACCAACTAGAAGGAAGCACCAACTCCCTGGTTTCTCTAGCACCAACTAGAAGGAAGCACCAACTCCATGGTTTCTCTAGCACCAACTAGAAGGAAGCACCAACTCCCTGAGTGTTTCCAGCACCAACTGGATGAAAGCACCAACTTCCAATCATACAAGAACCAACCTATATAACAGAGAACAAGAGTTCTCCCTTGCACCACCCTGCCACCCTGGTTTCTCTGGCTGCAACCAGATGGAAGCTACAACTCCCTGTGTTCAAGCACCCACTTGAACCTCTGAGGAAAACAATCCTCTCGAGCACCTCCCTACCTCCCTAAAATATACTTTGCTTCTGAAACTTATTACAGTGATATGGTGTTCAACAATGGCTTACCCGACTCATAACTGTTCTGCTGCATTTCGTTGCTCTATCTGCCTCATTGCCTTTCTGCACACATGACTTGTGCTGTGTTCTTCTACTTTTTATTCTCTGTGTGCCATGTCCATTCACTGCACAGTTCCTCTTCTGTGCATTTCTACTTCTGCGCTCTGCCTCCTTGCTCACACTTCAATCCTTCTACACAGTGACCACCGCAACTCCAACTACAACATCAACCTCATCTCTTCTCTGTACAATGTACTTATAGATTTTGTGCCCCTTGTGCATGAAATGTGTGCAATCCCTCTGCATTCTCACTCCGTGCAAATCTACTCCACCTGTTGAGTGCTCTGCCTGATCATCATGGTAACTCTTCAGCTTCTCTGGTGGTTTTCCCACTCATTCAGCCTCACTGGTTGTTATGCCAAGATTCCTTTTTCTCTCTGGCAGTTGAGACTCTTCGTCTTCTCTATTACAGTTGAGCTTATCCAGAACAACCAACAATGCACAATCTGTCTCCTTTTCTTTTATGCACACCTCCCTCGACGGTTCCACTTCGCCTTCCCTTAGGAAAAACAAAGACACCTATCCTAGCAACTGAAATGCTAACTGATTTGCAATCATGAGTCTGTTTCTCTTAACAGATTCGTAACTGAGGACTTAAGTGTGAGAGAGAACAGTAACCCTCCGATCTCATTCAAGATTTATCCGCGCCGTTGGATGATCTTTATTATTCTTGCCTTTTAAATCGGGTTTCGGCATTTCGGCATTCCTTTGCCCAAGTGTCTCGACACTTTCACATCGCGATCTCCAAAACTCCGAAATGGAGCTTATCTGGACTAACTCCTTCTCTTCCCGTGACCAAGGGCTGTGACCAAGGTTTTATGTGAAAGGCGCTTTTGCAATTTCGCATATCGCGAATTTGTAATTCCTTATGTTCAATGTTCCTGTCACCTCCAAATCCCGATCTGCGAAATTCCATAAGGAAATCAGATCAACAATCCATATTAAATCTAGATCTGACGGTTCAGATTAAGTCGGGATATTACTCATCATGATTTCGACATTTCTAATGTTCAATGTTCTTGTCACTTCCAAATCGTGATCCCCAAAACTCTGATATGGAGTTACATCTATGGTCCAGATCCAACCTTGATTTAACGGTTTTGATTGAATCGCCATATCGCATATCGCGATTTCGACGTTCTTGTTGCCTTGTTTTCTATTCCTTTTGAATTCGCGATTCGTGAAACTCCGATAAGGATTTGTATCAACGGTCCAGATTAGATATTTTCTTGATGGCTGTGATTGAATCGCAATATCGCATATCGCGAAATCGGGATTCTTGTTGCATTTGTTTCTTTTCCTCTTGATATCGCGATGCACGAAACTTCGACATGGAGTTAGATCAACGGTCCAGGTGCGATCTTGAATCAACGGCTACAATTGTGTCGCGATATCGCATATCACAATTTCGACATTCTTGTTGTCAAGTGTTTTGGTCACTTCAAAGTCCCGATTCATGAAACTCTGATAAGGAGTTAAATCAACGGTCCAGATCTGATCTCTATTCAGCGGCTGCGATTAAGTCGCGAATTCGCCTATCACGATTTCAGGGTTCCTGTTGTATTGTTTCTTTGATATATCCAACACGCGATCCTCGAAACTCCGACATTGACTGGAATTAACGGACCAGATCAAAGCTTGATCTGATGGCTCAGATTTTATCATGATTTTGCATATTGTGATTACACCCATTTCTCCTTGCACTTTAAAGAACGTGCATGTTCTTCTTGATCCAATGATGGTCGGGTCCTGCGCTTGGATCTAACGCCTGAGATCTGTCCTCCTCTTCAACACGCTCTTCTTGTCTATATTCAGATCTGATGGCCCTCATGCTGTCGGAAAGTTTGGATGGGATCCAACGATCAGAAATGTTGCACAAGCTTTACGGGCCTTCGATCATTCGATCAACCTGAACTTATCTTCTGTTTGCTGGCCTTCGATAATTCGATCAACCTGAACTTATCTTTTGTTTGCCTAGTTGCATTGCCTTTGATCATTTGATCTTCTTGAATATCACTGCGCTACTGATCATCGCTACTGTACTCAAGCCATCATCACTGTTGTACTTGACATCAATGACAAGCATACACTGCCTGTAAAACATACCAAAACATCATCTGCACTATCTCTTATGATCTTATCGAGGTTTCTTTGCAGCGTCTTCCCAAAATACTTTTGGTGCCTGTCTGTTACATTCTTCCTGTGCTCGTGCCATCTTCATTGCTATACTTGCCATTAATGACAAGCATATGTTGCCTGTTAAACATTTTCCAACACATTTCTATTTTAGCATGATGTAGATGCATCTATTTTATGATTATATACAATAGCTAAATTTGGTTGTAATTCATATCTGAAAGCTACAAGAATTTACTTAGTTAACAAAAAATTCATGTTTGTGAGTTTTCCACACCACAATGTCCCTCGGTTGGGATGGGGGATGTTACAAAAAAGGTGAAAGTGCATTATGGCAGATGTTGAAGGAATATGTGCAAAATTTATAACACATGAATGTGGGCCTACGGACCTATGAAGCTACAGACATACATATCCAAGACATTTTTTTCCCCCACTCCGCATTACTCGAAAATTGGCTAAGTGTTGGAAAAGTTTTTATACAAAAGAAAAAGAAAATAAAGGAAAAAAAAAAGAAAAGGAAAAATCTTATGGGTGGTTAAATGAAAACACTAAATTGATCACAAATATGGATCAACAACCCAATGATTGTTTCATTTAAAGCAATGGGTTAAGAGGTCATTGGAATTGCTACGACGTCTCCCAGATGGTTAGTGTCTTGTGAGATTCTTATGACCCTAGCAAGCCTAATTGCGATCAACCAACTAGAATTAGTTTGTAGACTTACTCTAGGTACAAGAGTAGTTTCAACCTGATCTCCCTCTTGGAACCCTCCATTCCTCCCTAACTAGGTCATCATTAAGGCTATGTAGGTTTAGATCAGTCACAGATTCCAACTCAACTAAACTTACACAATGAGAGATAGAACTGTTGCAATTTAAGGACATACAACATATATCTCAAGTTTACAAACTATTTTTCAAACAAAGTAAATATATAAAAAAATAATATAAATATTAATTTGGAGGTGCCTCCTAGCAACCCCTAGGTGATGCACTAAATCTTTTTGATTGTTGGGATGACGTGGAAGTGATCCTATAGATTGGCTCTTACAACCCACTCCAATATCTATCTATCCTTTCATTTGTCTTGTTTAAAGAAGGTTGTGGGGTTGGATAGTCAAGTTTAGACTAGCCTTATAGAACTCAATGAACAAGGGTCCATTTGGATACAATGGAAATCAATATTGGCCACTAAAGAGTATCACCTATGTCAACACACTATTTAGGATGTATTTATCCAATGTAAATATACACAACAACGAGATGCTACTTGGGAACCAAAAACAATTTTACAACATTTTCCACACCTCCATCCTTGAGGAAAAAAATTATTTTGAAGGGGAAGGGTATGTTAGGGTTCTATCCTAACCTCCCTACTTTGGGACTTTGAAGTTACTTAATTAATGTATACGCCCATGTTCTTCGAATAAGGTTCATTAGATAGTTAGTGGGTGGTTACTTAATGTAAAAGGGATAACTTTATTAAATAAGGCCCACTAGGTGGTTGATAGTCATTAATTGTGGGACCACAAGTATTTAGGGTTTTGTTATTTATAGAGCTAGATGGTTAGGTACTCTTTCGTCAAGTGTTTTTATTGTTAATAGATATTTTCTTGTAAGAGGTTTCCACCTTGAACAGGACCATGACCATTTCTCTCTCTTATGGAATCATCAATACAAGGGTCATATTTCACATGTCTAATATAATTTCCCTGTGTATCATCTTTTTTGCATCTATATTTCTTTGAATATCTTATTTGTGATTCAATTTTAAGAGTTGAGGATCACTATAGGTACAATTGTCCAGTCCTTTTTTATTAAATTTTCAAGGCTACAAGAATCAAGTTGTAGAATATCATGATATTTTAATATGTGTTTTAGTCACAAAATGTCCATAATTCTATTGGTACTATCTCTTTCAACCAACATCAACACTTCAACATTGTTGTAGTTTTTATTTGTTCCAAAAATATATGGTGTTGAGATGAGCATGTTTTGGGATGAAGCATACTTTTAGGGTTAGAAAATGTTGATCCTAGATTAACATTTTTCCTAAAATCCCTTTATTAATTTAAAATGATAAGTCTAAATGCATCACAAATTTTTGAAATATTTTCACAAATAAAAAAGTGGTTCTATTATTGTCATCACTTTATTTTCTAAGGCTAACTTTAAAAAAAAATAGTATATATATATGATAATGTTTTTGCAATTTGTTTTGTAAAATTTTTTCTTTTCACATTTTCTATGATGATGATAATCATATCACCAATTTTTTCTCCAATGGATATGTTTATAAGTTTTTCCTCACTTTATTTTCTAAGACAATTTTTTTTTTTTTTGTAAGTCAGTGTAAAAATCTATATTACTTGAAGGAAATATAATACAAAATGGGGATCTTGGTCTGCCTAAAGGAAACCCAACCAGGGGAACCTTGATGCTTGTTCTAGTAATCAAACCTGGAGGTATCTGGTCTGCCAAAATTTGGAAACCAGACCAGACCTCTCGCATCAAGTCTGAGTAGTATCGTCAAAAAAGAGCTTACTAACCGCTCCCTTAAACAAAACCCAAAGGATACAACAAAAAATAACTACCAACTTCTACTTCCTGGGTATAACTGCCATTAAAGATAATAGAAAACATAGACCGAAAACTAAGAGTCACTACAACACCTAGGGGTGATCCTTCCCCCCACCCACTTAGCCCTTCTTGTCTTCCTTTGGGTAGACTGTTTTGGTTCTTCTGATCTCGGCTGGTACTCCTTGTCCATCCATGGGTGTATTTTCCATTTGGTGGACGTATCTTAGGTAAAGGTGGAACTATGCAGCCAACCTCTCCTAATTTTTTTTTTGTTCCTTTTCAACCTCCACTAACAACTTGACAGTAGTTTCCAGACCATTGAGTCGGCGCTGGATCTCATCCAACATTGTTTTAACCTCTCGGTGGTCTTCTTGTCTCGCATCCTCCCGATTGGATTTTACTTTTCCAATAAACATATTGGTAAACCATGCAGTATATACCATGTTATGGTATATGATCTCCCTAGGATGCGTATCCCCTAGGTTCATCACCCATTCAGCTTCCTATGCTATCTCTCCCCACTCTTTACTGCTCCTCTCTTCCTTAATTTCTTCTTCCCACTTGTTAAATGTTTCCTTCCCCTTTGGTGAGACCAATGTATGGAAGGCATTATCCACCTCTCTCGCGGCCTATTTGATCCTAGTCAAACGTCTCGAGCTTTCGGAGAGATCCTTCCCCTGTGGGATTCTCTTTCTTTGCATATGCTTCAAGCATGCCATGTTTCTTTATCTACCTGAGACCCTACACTGGTTGTTCTCCCTATACCTCACACCACTCTTCTCTTTACCTGCTCTACTCCTGAGACTATAACTTTCCTTATTCACTAAGACCTTCTGGTTGAAGTCTTGTCTGCTGGTCATCTTCTTATAACGTTCCCTCATCTGCATTCCTGTATCTCCTACCAATTCCAGCCCGAGGTGGTGAGATTGCCCTTCATTATTGGCTGGTAAGGCTGGACGGGCCATGATGTTACAAGCTCTTCCCTGATCCTTAGTGATGCCCCTACTCGCGTTGTACCCAGACGCTCTTGGCCTTGTACTTGTCTTGGGGGCCGATGATCCTTCCCTGGTTATCACCATCTCCACATCTCTTAACTTTCCATGAAAATATGACTTGCTACTTGGTCATTCTACCTTTCTTTTACCTATAAAATTTTTGTTGTATCATACTTCCTCCCGTCCTCCCACCTATTTCATGTTGTGTTCCCACATGATAACTAGTGACCAGGTGTTATAACCATCATATTCCCCCTAGGTCCCACGTTGATTTGAGGAGCCTCGTGTCATCCTCAATGTGACCCTTGTCTCTGAAGATGCCACCATGATCTCTTACCACCAGGTGGATGCAACTCGATCTAAGTTTCCCCCTGGGTATTCTAGCCTAGACCTTGTCTAGTTCATGTCCCTCCCTGTTAACCCCTTCATTGGCTATCCTTTCCACCAGCGCATTTGTCGTCCTATGAATCCATTTAAAATATACCATGTTCAGGGTCCGCACATGTTCCTTGATGTTTTGAATGGATTGCGCTAGACGCTAATGCCTTTGCACCTTTCCCACCTTGGTTCCATACTGGAGTTTCCTTGCAGTGTTGATAACCTAATTCAAATCTCCTTCCACGATGGCATTCGTCATTCCCTCTCTGCCTAGAATTTCTAGGCCGATTTCTAGAGCTCCAAACTCCGCTGCATTATTTGTAGAGTTTCCTATCATCCCAACATATAGGCGTAGGATTGTCACTCCATTGTCTCTTATTACTCCACCAGCTCCTGCCACCCCCAGATTGCCTTTCGCCACCCTGTCAAAATTTAGTTTAATGAATCTTGTCAGAGTAGGAGCCTAGGTACTGACTCCTGTCTGGATTTTTGGACTTCGAGCCATAGGTATGGTACAACTCCACTCTTTTAGATAAAACAATTCCAAAATTTGTAAGTCTTGACCTGTGTTTTGATTTTTGGAGTTGTTAAGGTTAAGGCTCTGCACTGTTTCTCATATTTGAGTTACGATAGTGTCCTTTATCTGCACAGTCGGTTAACTTTCATTCTTGAAAAGGCACATGTTCCTTTCCTTCCAAATCGCCCATATAACCATCCCCAACATTAGACCCCAACAAAGGTTCACCACCTCATTTTCACTGTACCTCTCTTTCCAGTTTTGTTTGTCGCTCTAATATCCCCCCTAACTTGATTTGACTAGTGGTAAATACAAGCCACCCAGTCCCATATCTCATCTATATAGTTACATTCATCAAGGAGATGATTCATTGATTCTTCCTTGACCTCACATAGGTGACACCGTGAGGGACCTATGAAGCCTCTTTTTGGTAGCTTCTCCCAGGTCAACATCCTCTTCTGTAGGACTAGCCATTCCAACACTTTGATATTTGGCCATTGGGGTCTCTCCTAGATCCTCTCCTAGTGTGGTTCTAGGTTTTCTTGGTCTTGGCATGCTATGTAATACCAGGCCTCTTTTAGGTTGAATTCACCCCCATTTTTCCTTCTCCACCTTAATTGGTCCTCATCTTCCGAGACCCCAATTTTCCTTTTACCCAATTCCTCCTCGACCTCTTTCATTACCGTGTCTTCTGAAGCTCTATTATGTGGGTTAAGTTTGTCCCAAATCCTCCATGTTGTGTTCCCCTCCATTTTCTTCCAGTACTGATAGACTTTCATTTTTCCTTGCTGAATCATCTTGTGTTTGAGCCTCTCTTTGCCTTGATTTTCCATTCGGGGTTCCTGTTGCCACACATCCTCCCAGAACCTCGTTGTTCTCCCATTCCTAATTTCCCAAAAGATGTGAATCTATATCCAGTTTTTATTTCTCCAAGATAGATTCTAGATGGTTGACCCCTCCCTTGTGCCCATGAACCTGATCTTCTCCTGGGTGTTGACTTCTAGGGTGTATTTTTATTTCCACAGTTTAACCCATGGCACTAAACTTTCCTTTACCCATCTCCACCATACCTTAGCCCCGTATTCCCCGTTGATTACCTGTGTTTCTTGTAAACCGAGGCCCCCTTTGTTCTTTTGTCTGTACACCTTGTCCCATGCCACAAAGGCCCATTTCGTTTTGTCCTCATCTCCTCTCCATAGGAAGTATCTCTGGATTGCTTGATTTTTTGTAGGATGCCTTTGGGGGCTGGAAATATTGACATTAGAAACGTCAGGATTGCTTGTAGGACCACTTTAGTAAGGATTAGACGTCTAGCTAGGTTTAGAGCTCTATACGTCCAATTCTTAACCCTCTCCTACAACTTGTTGATAAATCCTTCCCACATTACGTTCCTACATGCCCTATCCGTCAGGGGTACTCCCAAATATTTTGTTGGGAGTGCTTTACGCTCAAACCCCAAAATTTTGGCCAGGTTCCTTTGGATTGCAGTATTTGTATTGAAGAAGTATATCATGGATTTGGAGTGATTTATTTCATCCCCCAAGGCCTCTCCAAATTCTTCTAAGATTTTTTTATATGCCTTTTCTTCCTTTACTGTGGGGGTGCCATGGAGCAGGGTGTCATCCAAGAACTGTTGGTGTGTTGAGGTCGGGAAATCTTCGAACGATTTTAGGACTTTTATTTCTCCTTCGGTCATGGAGGTATTTATGCTTTGACTCATCCCTTCCATCATTATAATGAACATGAAAGGGGATAGCATATCTTCTTGTCTTATACCTCTCGTTGGATAGAATGTCTTGGTTGGGGCTCCATTGACTAGTAGTGAGAAGCTCGTTGTAGAAACTAGGTTGATGATCCCATTAATCCAGTGTTGGTCAAACCCAAAAGCTTCCATCATCTTCTCCATATAGTTCCAACTTACTTTATCATAAGCCTTTGCCAAGTCTAGTTGGATTAACATCCCCACTTTCTTTTTACTTTTCAGGGTATGTATTATTTCATGGGCTTGTATGATATTATCCATAATCTGCATCCCTTCTATGAAGCCCTCCTATTCCTTTGATATCAATGTTGGAATGAGTGGTTTCAATCTATTATCTATCACTTTTGAAAGAATCTTGTACACCACATTCCACAAGGCTATCAGACGATAGTGATTTGGTGTTCTGTCTTTGTTTTATTTTTGGATCAGAGTGATCATCATGGAATTTAGGGCCTTCAGGATGGAGGATGAGTGTCTGGAATACTCCACTATACCATAAATATCATGCTTAACCACATCCCAACATGCTTAAAAAAATTCCATTGTAAAGTCATCTGGGCCTGGGGCCTTTCCATTAGGCATCTCCTGGACCACTTGGTTGACTTATTCCTTTGATATGGGTCTGCAAAGGTTGAAATGTTTTTCCTCTGTAGCCAAACTGGGGATGTGACTAACTATACTCTGGATGGAAACGGTCCTATCCCGGTTGGGTTCTTTGGCTATCCCCTGGAAGTGTTTGACCAGTGTGTTTTCAATGTCCTGGTGGGACTCTTTTTCTATCCCATCCTGATCCTGGATCTTCATAATTTTGTTATGATATCTTCTCTCTATAGTTGTTTTGTGGAATAAATTGGTATTCCTCTCCCCTTCCTTAAGCCACATGATTTTGGATTTTTGTCTCCACGAGGTCTCTTCTTGCTTACATCTTTCTTCCCAATCCTGGAGTAATTGGTTTTCTTCTTTTTCTCTCTCCTACGTGTAGCCCTCTTGGATGCATTTGTCCTGTAGCTCTTCCATTCTGTCCTCTATTAGTTTTTTCCCCTGGTCAATTTTCCCCAAAACTTCTTTGTTCCACTTCTTAAGTTTTTTCTTTATGTGCTTGAGTTTTTTGTGAAGCCTAAACATATTTGTCTCTTGTTCCGAGATGTCCTCTTGCCAGCATGCTTTGATGTTCTCCTTGAAGGTTGGATGGTCGAACCAAAATTTCTCGAATCTGAAGGGCCTATTCTTTGGTGTTGTCTACAAATTTGCCTCCAATTGCACTGGCTAGTGGCTGGATCCCCCCCAGGGAAGGATACTGCATTCCATCACTAAACCTTGCATAATGATGGATTTTGAGACTAGGAATATATACAACCTCGTGGCTACTTTGTAGTGTGATAGTCTTTTGTTGTTCCAAGTAAACTAACCATTTCTAGTCTTGATTTCCACTAGCTTTGTTTTATCTATGAAAGTTGTGAACTCTTCCGCATCTCTGTCCAGTCTTCGGTTTCCCCCTTTTTTCTCAGCCAAAATAACTATAATGTTGAAATCCCTAGCTAGAATCCAATGAAGGTTATTGTTCCACTCCCTTAGATTTTCTAGGTCTAGGGGCATACTTCTTTTATCCTCTAATACCCGAGGCCCATATACATTTGTACATAATACCTCCTCCATGTTCCCTATCACTTTCATTTTTACAGATAATGTGTACCTAGTGGCTTAAACAAAGAATAGATTCACCAATTGTGGGTTCCACAGGGTGAGTATGCCTCCCGCCATGTTTTGACTCTCGAATGTCAAAAACTTGTACTTATTCTAGTGTTTCTTACTTATTATTTGCATTATATCCATATTACATTTTGTTTCTTGTATGAAGCATATATCAGGTTGTTCCGTCTTTAGTCTATTTTTAAGGATTCGTTGTTTTCTAGGGTTGTTCAACCCTCTTATATTCCAAGTAATAAACTTCATTTAAACATGTGGAGGGGAGTTAGGAAAAATCTTTTTGATCTTACCTGAATTTATCAGCAGTGCTCCTAATTCATGTAGGGCTACGTTGTTTGATTTCCTCCCTTTCTTCCATCTTGCCTGCTTTGGTGAGTGTTGTGGTTGCCCATATCCTGTTTTGATACCCACGTTTCCTATTTTGCCATGCATGTGCTTGATTCCTATGGTTTTTTCATCCTCCCTAATAAGGAATAGGTATTGGATGTGATCCAGTTGCTCCTTTGGTATATTGTCGACTCCTTGCTTTTTCCATTGTTCTAGTATGTTCAGGAGGTCAATCCCTTCCCTTTCCACGATGTTTCTAAGGTCCGTGTCTTATGTTCCTACCTCGCTTGGTGTCATTTCTGAGTCGTTGTCTACCTCCTACATTGGGATATTTGTGTCTCTGCCTCCTTCTTCCATTGTACTCTCGTTGTGTCCATGATCTCCTTTGGAGATTTGGTTTTCTATTGTCGCATTGGTTTCCTGTTCAATTATCTCCCTTTCTTTTGGCCTTTTATTTTCCTCTTCTTCCCCCTATTTTGGATTTCCCCACCCTTATTCTCTATTCCTTTCTTTCAGGTTACTCGTTGTGGGGGGCTTTCTTTGTCTCTTATTTCCCCTGCCTTTGTAGTTTGGCCTAACAAATCCATCCTCATCTTGTTGTTGTTTAGTGTTTTCCTATTCCAATTTTTGTTTAAAGGGCATTCTCTTAGTAGGTGCCCATGTTCATGACACCTTCTACATTGAAACGAGATCTGCTCACAGTCTATGCTTTGGATCCATTCCTCGTCCCTGAATTCCAAGCTAATTGCCTCTGGGAGTGCCCCCGAGACATCCATATCTATACAGATCCTCACATAGGATGTATACTTCCCTTTTAATGTTGCTTCCGTCGTCTTGACATATTTCCCATATTGTTCCCTATGGCTTCGAAGGTGGATGAAAGACAATAATCTAATGGTAGGGAATAAAGCCTAAGCCAAAATGGTACATTTTTAAAAGTCTCCTTTTCTGGGCAGAATTTTTCCTTCCACGGTCGCATGTACAGTCCTGCTGAGGCATGGAAATATGACCCCCCCTCAAATATTTATTCTATGTCTTGTAAGTTCATAAATATTGTTGTAAAGAAACCTTTCGATCCCAGGTGGAGGTCGAATTCTCCACTCAGCTTCCATTCATATTTTATCCAACAGCGTAGGGTATTTTATGTGGGTCACATCCCCATAAACTTGCAGATTAGGGTGTGCGTCTTCACCTGATCCCAAAAAATTTGGGTTTGGGGATCTTCTAGGATAAATTTTCAGATTAACGTTGTTTTCGGCGTGCATGGATTGTTCCTATTGGATTAATGAGAGGGGGGGTGAATCAGTAATAGCGTAATTATAATCCTTTTTCTTCAAATGTTATATCAATGTAGAATTATTATCCAATAATGAGCAGTAAGAAATAAAAAATCACACACATACACAGTACACCAATGTTTTACGTGGAAACCCAAATTGGGAGAAAACAATGGAATGCTTTTTCTTATATGTCTTGAAGAATTACATTCATTGGAAGCACCAACTTCCTTTGTTTTCCAGCTGCAACTAGAAGGAGGCTCCAAGCCCCTAGTTTCTCAGGCTACAACCTAAGGGAAGCTCCAACTCCCCAATTCTTTGGCTACAACCAGAAGGAAGATACAACCCCCAATGTTCTCTGGCTACAACCAGAAGGTGGCTACATCCACCTGTCCTTGCCTTGTCCTGCCACCCTGAAGTAGAAGTAGAATGTTGGAACCATTGTCACACTATCACTATGAGATATACTGTTGTAAACCTGTACCAATAAATTTGAACCATGCATAAACCTGTAATCAACTTGTACCATAAACAAGTGCATCAACCATGCACCAACTTGTAATCAAACTATACCATAGAAAAGTGCATCCAACCATGTACCAAGTATGTACCAGTCATGTGTCAACTACTCATCAACTATGACTCATCAATATGTACCAACATCATCAACTATACACCTCATGTATGTGCACCAACTCATCAACTACTTGTCTCAACCATGTACTCAACATGTACCACAACCAAAATCCCTCATCAA
>ML785567.1:311717-322244 GCA_009831015.1 Picea engelmannii
CTTCTAGATGACATATGAGGGTCCTCCAACTTCGTAAGGCCATAACTCTCAAACCGTGAGGAGTTATGTGACGTTATACATACCACCAGAAATGGCATGACATGTACTATCCATATAGAATAGTATTATCTGAAAATATATCAAAACTCATATCGTTACCCATCAAACAAACTTGGGTCCATTACCCAAACCTGGGGTCTCGAACTTCTCATGGCCATAACTCTCTAACCGTGAGGAATTATGTGATGTTCCACATACCACCGAAAATGAAATGACAAGCACTATCCATCTAGGATATTTTCCATGACAAGTTCACTTTCCTTCATCTCATTATTCCGCAATTAAGCATGGGTTCTCTTACCCCACAAAGCGTCTTCCCGTGAGGTCATTCACCATAAGGGGACCACTTTGGAGTTCATCCATATTTACTTCTTATCAACCATGAAAAAACAATAATGAGTCATATTTACATCAAACAATATTGGGTCCATTACCCAAACCTTTGTGCTATGGGGATATCTTCAAGGGTTGACATCAATGACAACCAACCTTAATCAACAATCTCCCCCTTTGGCATTGATGGAAATACTCTGATGCAATACTGAAATCATATCACTCATGCTCCCCCTGGAACCATGCCTTTGTCCTCTGCATCTGATAAATTTTCTTCCCCTAGAACCATGCCTCTGTCCTCTGCATCTGATAAATCTGCTCCCCCTGGAACCATGCCTCTGTCCTCTACATCTAATAAATCTCTCCCCCTTTGTCATCAATGGCAAAGGTATCTTTTCATATGGGGTTGCTCCCCCTTATAGACTATCCTCTTATGGTGCTTCCTCGTGTACATCTAAGACATATAAGATAAGCATTCAAAAAGGATTAAAAAATAATTCATTTTTGGAGTAGAAATAACTCCAAGTCTTTGGCAAATATATTCAAAGTCTTCCCATGGAAGTGGTTTTGTAAAGATGTCTACCACTTGTTCTTTTATGCCCACATACTCAACTCTGATGTTCTTTTTTGCAACCTGTTCGCATAGAAAGTGATACTTGATTGGAATGTGCTTCGTCTTGGAGTGCATCACTGGGTTTTTTGAGATATTGATGGAACTTGTATTATCACAATATATTGGAATGGGCTCATCATACTCAACCTGTATATCTGTCAAAGTTTGTTTCATCCAAAGAACTTGTGTACAACATGCTGCTGCTGCAATATACTCTGCCTCGGCTGTAGATAGAGATACCGATGATTGTTTCTTTCTTAGCCATGATACCAAACACTCACCTAAGTAGAACGCTGCTCCACTGGTGCTTTGTCGGTCATCAATACAACCTGACCAATCTGCATCTGTATAGGCAATAAGTGATAGATCTTTTCCTTTTGGATACCATAATACAAACGCTTCTGTTCCTTTGAGATATTTGAAGATCCTCTTTACTGCTAATACATGTGAATCCTTTGGTGCTGCTTGAAATCATGCCACATGTCCAACTGCCTGCATTACATCTAGTCTGGATGTTGTCACATATAGTAGGCTTCCAATCATTGACCTATATTGCCTCTGATCTGTAGACTTTGAATCATCATCGTTTCTCAACTTACAACTAGTTTGCATGGGAGTGATAACTGGTTTGCAATCTTCCATTCCGAACCTCTTTAGCATTTCTTTGATATACTTGGTTTGAGAAATAAAAATTCCTTGGTTGCTTTGACGTATCTGAAGTCCCAGAAAGAAGGATAGTTGATGCAGGAGCACCTCAAGCAAGCCAGCATGGAGATAAAGGACAACTGGAAAAGCGCCCAACGCAAATTTTGAAATCACCTTGAAGTTAATGCACAATCTTAAATGAGATAATTAAGAAGGATCACACTTGTAAAATGTAAAAAGGAACTTGAGTGATCCGCTCTCATCCTTAGTAGGTAGAAGGCATTTATGGTAGTTAATGCAAGTAGACAGTTTAGAATTCTAGATTAGACAGTTTAGAATGAGAGAGGGAAACAAGATATAGACACCCTCATTGTGTATTGTAACATAGAAGATAATAGAGGGAGATTATGCCAATTGAGAGCATAGAGCATAGAAGAGGAGAAGCAGAGAGTTGTGTAGCCAAACTCCATGTACAAAAATTCTGAATTAATACAAGAAAGTTGTGATTCAGACTCATGGTGTTCATATATTCTCTGTGTATGCATTTTTGAATGTTATGCTCATGAATGTTTTACTCTTTCTGTCATGCAATTGCTTTTATTCTATGTATGAATGATTTATTGTTGAATTTTTGAAATCTGAGAGAGAGAGAGAGTAAGAGAAATGAGTTTCAATTGTTTCTCTATCTGAGCAAGAGTTCCTGCAAGGAGTGCAGTTGAATTGTCCACAAGGAGTGTGTCGACAAAGTGTTCAGAGGTTTGTCTCTGAAATCTTAGGAGAGATATCTTTTGTTCTCATTCTCTCAGAAGTGCAGTTGGGCATCGAAGCCATGCAAGGTGTGCACAGGCCGAGTAGAGGTTCAGGTTTAGTAACTTGAATGATTTGTTGAGAGACTGCTACTGCAGGAGTGCGCAGAGTCAACGGGTTCCACTTCCTTGGAGTAATTAAGGAATTTTCCACTAGGAGTGCATGCAGGAGTCTTCTCCAAGACTT
Organism: Picea engelmannii; assembly: GCA_009831015.1. Lineage (NCBI taxonomy): Eukaryota > Viridiplantae > Streptophyta > Pinopsida > Pinales > Pinaceae > Picea > Picea engelmannii. The sequence continues at coordinate 314,362 of ML785567.1, forward strand.
AGTATTGGGGAAAGTTTAGGAAGGATAAAGCCTTCAAATTCATTGTCAGAGGCACAGGAAGTTTGTGCACTAAAACCAGTGAGGAAGCGTTGCGAGTTGGGTCGTAGGCGATTAAGTACCATGGAAAGTCACTTAGTAACGAATTGCAGAAGTCCTAGGGAAAGAAAAAGACGACGGTCGGAATTCTCTGAGGAGAATTTGTGAAGTCCCGTGAGTCGTTAGATCTCACGGAGGAGCAGGGGGGTTATAACGAGTATTCCCAAAGGTTCTAATCTCAGGAGGAGTAGAGTTGTAGATCCAAGCTACAAGAGCCATTGGATTTACCCATGAACTTCTATTTCGGGTTTTCGCGAGGAGAAGTCCCGAAATTTGGGCAATAGGACTCGCGACATCACGAAACACGAAGTCCCAAAGGGTGAAATGATCGTGTGGGCCACATAATCAGTAGGTGGATAGGTGGCGTATTATCGACGTGTAAGTCAATTTCCGTTGACCATTTCAGGGTTTTGTGGGGTGAAGTTCTGAATTCTTTGCATTAGGATTCACGATATTGTGAAGTCTGAAGTCCTGACGAAGTGAAAGGCCGTTGATGGGTCAAAGCTTGCAAGCGCATCGGAGTTTTGGTAAATCGGGTTTTGGGAATCGCAGTAACAAATTTCTTGACATCGCGATCGCCGAAATTGCGATAAGGAGAAATCTGAAAGAGAGAGAGAAAAGGTCAAGCGTTGAATGCTTCGGGTTTTCAGAGATTTGAGAGACAAGATGCTTGACCACCGGATTCGCAAAAGTGGGAAGTCCGATCTCCCGAAGAACAAGGGGGAAATATTCAAAGTTGATTATGGGTGCAGATTTCTCAAAAGGGAAATAGAAGAGCCATTTCCAAAATCTCTTCGGGCCAGTGTAAAGGAAAATATCTTGTTGACGCAGACCTTCCAACCCGTGAGTTGAGGGTTGCGTGCATCATCATTTTTGGTATCAGAGCTCATAAAGGTTTCTTTGCTTTCTGTAGAAGGGAAAAGGAGAATTCACCATGCCTCCAAGGAGAAGGGACAGACAAACACCCGATCCACCAGATGAGAGGGAATTGCCAAGAAGAAGAGGTAGGCAGATGACTGATCCCGCCATGGAAAAAGAAATGCGTGATTTACGCACCACTCTTGAGGACATGGAGACAACACAAAGGCGTATAGTCAGTATTGGGGATCTTAGTGATTTCGTAAGTGAAATTGAGGTTGAACATGAAGAAGAAGTTGCCGCTGAAGATGCAGCAAACGAACGCTTGATTAAGGCTATTGCAAGAATGGGTGCAAGAGTGAAAATGGACATTCTAGTTTATGAGGGAAATCTGGATGCAGAGGAGCATCTAGACTGGATTAGAGCTCTGGACACATACTTTGACTATGAAGATGTTGAAGAGGACAAGAAGGTCAAACATGCTATCACGAGATTGAAGAGACATGTAGCATTGTGGTGGGATGAACTACAAGCTGACAGAGGCTGCAAAGGCAAGAAAAAGATCAAAAGTTGGGACATAATGATCGCGAAGATGAAGGAAAAATTCATCCCCAGAGATTACTAGATTACTCTGTTTAGAAGGATGCAAAACCTGAGACAGAAGATGATGACAGTGAAAGAATACACTGAAGAATTCTACAAGCTGAACATCAGGGTAGGTCATCGGGAAAGCGATAATGAAAAGGTTGCCAGATACATGAATGGCCTGAGATATGACATTCAGGATGAGATGAGCATGGTAACCATCCGAATGGTGGAAGATGCTTATCAGATGGCTCTAAAAGCGGAAGAGAAGATGAGCCGAAAGCAGGGTCAAAGAGGTTGAGGTAGAAGTCAGCCCAAAGGAAAATCAGTTGCCCAGGATAAATATCAAAATCCCAAGGAGGACTGGAAGAAACCTCAGACTCGAACTGAGAGAGGTGGAAGCTCATAGCGAGGGAAATATGCTGAACAAAGAGGGCAGCATACCGAGCAGAGAGGAGATTATGCTGATAATAATACTTTTCCTCGTACCAGAGGTAGAGGAAGGGGAAGAGGTGGAGTAATAACATGCTTCACATGTGGAAATAATGGGCACAAGTCTTATGAGTGTCTAGATAAAAAAAAAGAAGGAGGAGAGACTCACATTGCCGAAGCACAGAGGCGATATGTTGAGGCGAAAGATGCTGAAGGCGGAAGATCATTGATGATGCGAAAATCTCTTTTGACACTAGAGAAGGAGGTGGAGAGTTCAGTCCAAAGAACTAGACTTTTTTGGACTGCTTGCAAAACCAAGGACAAGTTATGCAATCTCATTGTGGACAATGGTAGCACAGATAATCTCGTTTCTGATGGAGCTGGAGACGATTGATCATCCAAGCCCATACAAAGTTTCGTGGCTACAAAAGAACATCAGGTAACTGTCACTAAACAATGTTTAGTTGAATTTAAGATAGGAGGATATAATGATAAGATACTCTGTGATGTTATTCCCATGGATGTTTGTCATCTATTGTTGGGTAGACCATGGAAATATGATAGGAATGTGATTCATGATGGGAGAATGAACACATACACCCTAGAGAAAAATGGGAGGACTCACATGTTACTTGCAATCAAGGATAAGGAGGTGAAACTGGAAGTAAGCAACACTGTACTTCTCATGAGTGGGAAGGAAGTTCTTACAGAGGTTAGGAAGAAGGAGGATCCACAGTTCATTATGGTTAGGAAACCAAAGATTGTTTTGACTAGCACAAGAGTGGATGATTTACCAGAAGAAGTTCAGGAACTATTGGAAGAGTTCACTGACATAGTAGTGGACGAACTACCTCGTTCGTTGCCACCGATTAGAAGTGTGAGTCATCATATTGATCTCATACCAGGAGCTAGTTTTCCAAACAAAGCCGTGTACAGATTGATACCATAGGAGAATGAAGAGGTTAAAAGACAAGTACAGGAGTTGTTGGACAAAGGTTTGGTCAGAGAAAGCTTGAATCTGTGTGTTGTTCCGACAGTACTCAGTCCGAAGAAAGACGGAGGATGGAGTATGTGTACTAACTCAAGGGTGATCAATAAGATAACCATCAGGTACATATTCCCATTGCCAAGGATGGATGATCTGATGGATTGCTTGAGTGGAGAAAAATTATTTTCAAAGATTGACTTGAAAAGCGGTTATCATCAAATCCGCATGAGAGAAGGTGATGAGTGGAAGACAACCTTCAAAACCAATGAAGGGTTGTATCAATGGATTTTTATGCCATTTGTCTTAACAAATGTGTCAAGTACCTTCATGAGGTTGATGAACGAAGTCCTAAGGGAGTTCATCGGAAAATTTGTTGTCGTATATCTGGATGACATACTGGTTTTCAGTAAAACATTGGCAGAGCATCTGAAACATTTGGCTATAGTGATGCAGAGGTTACAACAGGAGAAACTGTTAATAAACATGAAGAAATCCTCATTCATGAAGACAGAGCTCATTTACTTGGGATTTGTTATTTCTGCAGATGAGTTGAGGATGGATCCAGATAAGGTGGGGGTAATCAAGAATTGGCCATCACCGAAGAATACCTTTGAGGTGAGAAGTTTTCATGGATTGGCTAGTTTCTACTGAAAATTCATTAGGAATTTTAGTGGAATTAGTGCACCGATGATGGATACAATGAAGAAAAGACACAAGTCTTTTCACTGGACAGAAGAGGCTGACAAGAGTTTTAATCTGTTGAAGAGGAAGATCACGGAACAACCAATTCTGGTGTTGCTGGATTTCCAAAAGACGTTTCAAGTGAAATGTGATGCAAGTGGATTTGCAATAGGGGCAGTATTGAGTCAAGAGGACAGGCCGATAGCATACTTCAGCAAGAAGCTGAATGAAGTGAAGAAGAAATACTCCACGTATGATAAGGAGTTCTATGCTATTATACAAGCATTGAAGAAATGGAGGCATTACTTGATTCCGAAGGAGTTTGTCTTATACAGTGACAATCATGCACTGCATTTTGTGACTCAATAGGAAAAGTTGAATCAAAGACATGTTAAATGGGTTGAATACATGAGAAATTTTACTTTTGTGATTAAACATATTTCTGGTACTGCTAACAAAGTTGTTGATGCTTTGAGCAGGAAGTGTTTTCTATTGCAGGAGTTCAAAGTCAAAACATTAGGTTTTGATGATCTTAGGGACATGTACAGGGATGACCCAGATTTTAAGGAGGTGTACAAAGCAGCTGAGAATCCAATTCTCTGAGATAGAAGAAAATGGGCATAATACATGATCCAGGAAGGATTACTGTTTAAAGGTAATCATCTTTGTATTCCAAAATGCTCCATGAGGGAGAATTTGCTGAAGGAGAAACACAGTGGAGGATTAGAAGGACACTTTGGTCATGACAAGACATTCGCAAAGTTGAATGAGTCATATTTTTGGCCGGGAATGCGAGCAGATGTCAAGAGATTCGTGGACAGATGCAGAATTTGCCAGCATTCGAAGGGAAGGAGACAAAATGCAGGGTTTTATCAACCATTGCCCATACTTGAGAAGCCATGGGATGCAGTCAATATGGATTTCATATTGGGGTTGCCAAGAACACAAAGAGGTTTCGACTCAATCTTTGTGGTGGTGGATAGATTTTCCAAGATGGCACACTTCATTCCATGTCAGAAAACCAGTGACACAACTCACATTACAAATTTGTTTTTCAAAGAAGTCATTCGAATTCACGGCTTACCAAGGAGCATAGTTTCGGATCGAGACACCAAGTTCATAGGACACTTTTGGAGGAACTTATGGAAGAAGCTGGGAACTAACTTGTCGTTTAGTTCAGCTTATCATCCCCAGATGGATGGAAAGACAGAAGTGGTGAACAGAAGTCTGGGAGACTTGCTGAGAAGCCTGGTGACAGAACACCATATCCAGTGGGACAACATATTACCACAGGTGGAGTTTTCTTATAATGACTCAGTTAACATAAGCACGGGGCAAATTCCATTTCATATTGTCTATGGCATGCAGCCGAGAGGAATTTATGAGTTAAGGGATTCAGAACAGACTGCGATTAGGAGCACTAGTGCAGAAGAATTCATAGAGGCGATGAAGGAACTTCACAGCCAGGTGAAGGAGCGTTTGCAGAGTTCGAGCTAGGAATATAAGCGCAGAGCAGATCAACATTGGAGACAACTTCAATTTGAGGTTGGTGATTTGGTTCTAGCACATTTGAGAAAGGAAAGGTTCCCGAGAGGAACATATAATAAACTAAAGATGAAGAAAATCGGACCATGTAAAGTCTTAAAGAAATTTGGGGCGAATGCTTACAAGATTGAATTACCTGATGGGATTGGAATTTCTCCGATATTCAATATCTCAGATTTGTACCCATATAAAATTGAGGAAACAAGGACAGGAAATCAACAACCAGAAGTCCAGTGGTCAAAGCAGATGCCAGTTGCAGAAAAGCTGCAGATGGAGCGTATACTGGACAAACGAGTGAGCAAGAAGACCAGGCGGAAGCAATACTATGAATATTTGGTCAAGTGGAAGGGCCATCCAGTTGAATATGCCATCTGGGAGAATGAAGCAGAGATCCAGAGGCATGGACGGACCGTACGCGAGCTCATGGACAGGAGCCCATGAAAATTTTCAAGCGAGGGAGTATGATGCAGGAGCACCTCAAGCGAGCCAGCATGGAGATAAAGGACAGCTGGAAAAGTGCCCAACGAAAATTTTGAAATTACCTTGAAGTTAATGCGCAATATTAAATGAGATAATTAAGAAGTAGCACACTTGTAAAATGTAAAACGGACCTTGAGAGATCCGCTCTCGTCCTTAGTAGGTAGAAGGCATTTATGGTAGTTAATGCAAGTAGATAGAATTCAATTCTAGATTAGACATTTTAGAATGAGAGAGGGAAACGGGATATAGATACCCTCATTGTGTATTCTAACATAGAAGAGAATAGAGGGAGATTATGCCAATTGATAGCATAGAGCATAGAAGAGGAGAAGCAGAGAGATGTGTAGCCGAACTCCATGTACAAAAATTCTGAATTAATACAAGAAAGCTGTGATTCAGACTCATGGTGTTCATATATTCTCTGTGTATGCATTTTTTAATGTTATGCTCATGAATGTTTTACTCTTTCTGTCATGCAATTGCTTTTATTCTATGTATGAATGATTTATTGTTGAATGTTTGAAATCTGAGAGAGAGAGAGAGTAAGAGAAATGAGTTTCAATTGTTTCTCTATCTGAGCAAGAGTTCCTGCAAGGAGTGCAGTTGAATTGTCCACAAGGAGTGTGTCGACAAAGTGTTCAGAGGTTTGTCTCTGAAAGCTCAGGAGAGATAGCTTTTGTTCTCATTCTCTCAAAAGTGCAGTTGGGCACCGGAGCCATACAAGGTGTGTGTAGGCCGAGTAGAGGTTCAGGTTTAGTAACTTGAATGATTTGTTGAGAGACTGCTGTTGCAGGAGTGTGTAGAGTCGACGGGTTCCAATTCCTTGGAGTAATTAAGGAATTTGCCACAAGGAGTGCGTGAAGGAGTCTTATCCAAGACTTAGTATTGGAGAAAGTTCAGGAAGGATAAAGCCTTCAAAGTCGTTGTCGGAGGCATAGGATGTTTGTGCACTAAAACTAGTGAGGAAGCATTGTGAGTTGGGTCGTAAGCGGTTAAGTACCATGGAAATTCACTTAGTAATGAATTGCAGAAGTCCTCAGGAAATAAAAAGATGGACAGTCGAAATTCTCTGAGGAGAATTCGTGAAGTCCCATGAGCCGTTAGATCTCACTAAGGAGAAAGGGGTTTACGGTGAGTATTCCCAAAGGTTCTAAGCTCAGGAGGAGTAGAGCTGTAGATCCAAGCCACAGGAGCCATTGGATTTACCCATGAACTTCTATTTCAGGTTTTTGCGAGGAGAAGTCCCGAAATTTGGGCAACAGGACTCACGAAATCACAAAACGTGAAGTCTCGAAGGGAGAAAGGATCGTGTGGGCCACAGAATCGGCAGGTCGATAGGTGGCGTATTATCGGCGTGGAAGTCAATTTCCGTTGACCATTTCGGGGTTTCGTGGGGTGAAGTTCTGAATTCTTTGCATTAGGATTCGCGATATTGTGAAGTCCGAAGTCCTGACGGAGTGAAAGGTCATTGATGAGTCAAAGCTTGCGAGCACATCGGAGTTTCAGTAAATCAGGTTTCGGGAATCGCGGGAACAAATTTCTTGACATCACGATCGCCGAAATCACGATAAGGAGAAATCCAAAAGAGAGAGAGAAAAGGTCAAGCATTGACTGCTTCGGGTTTTCAGAGATTTGAGAGACAGGACGCTTGACCACTGGATTCGTGAAAGTGCGAAGTCCGATCTCCCGAAGCACAAGGGGGGAATCTTCGAAGTTGATTGTGGGTGCAGATTTCTCGAAAGGGAAATAGAAAAGCCATTTCCAAAAGCTCTTTGGGCCAGTGTAAAGGAAAAGATCTTGTTGACCCAGACCTTCTGACCCACGGGTTGAGGGTTGCGTGTGTCATCAATAGTTCTCCAAGTAACGACATTTCAAATTCATTATGCATGTCTTTTGCAAATTTTTGGCTTAACCTGTCATCATCACTACCAAAAATAATATCATCAACATAAACTTCAATTAATAAAACATTACCTTGACTTACCTTGATGTATAGGTTGTTGTCTGCACTTCCTTTTCTGAACCCTGCCTCATGCAAATACTTATCCAGTATGGAGTACCCTACTCTAGGAGCTTGTTTTAGACCATACAAGGCCTTCTTTAATTTACACACATAGTCTGTGTTCTCTGACAACTGAAATCCTTCTGGTTGTTCAATGTAGACTTCTTCTTCAAGTTCCCCATTTAGAAAAGTTGATTTTATGTCCATCTGATATAC
>ML785567.1:338257-350488 GCA_009831015.1 Picea engelmannii
AGTAATATTGTTGATGTAGTATAGTTTTTCTTTCTGATATATATATATATATAAAAGTAATATATACCAAAAAATCATTATTAAATTGTCAATATTTTTTAAATATTATTAAAAAAATGAGGATACATGTAGAACCATTTTTCAAAAAACAATTAAAAAACATCTTCAAAAATATTCAAAAAAGAGAAACTATGTAAAGTTCTCATCAAGTGAGTAATTTAGACACTGATTTGAGATCATCTTATGGACCCAATTATTATGAGGGAAACTATGTAGAGTTCTCATCAAGTAAGTAATTTAGACACTGATTTGAGATCATCTTATGGACCCAATTATTATGATTGTATTGTTCAAGACAATTAAGTGAGAACATGTATAATATGTATTACAGTTACATTACAATAAGATAGTATTATAACTATTTAGAGTCAACATTATATCTATGTTAATTTTATAGGTTGTATACTTTACATCTTCAATTAACGCAATGGTTTATCTTCTATATGGCTTTGCACACAAATTTAGACATGTGTTTTTTTTAATAACTGCTATCTTTGCAAAATATCAATTTAGTATGCATATGCATTAAGATGTGTTACACCCCACTATAGGTTAGTAAGTATCCACAACACACTAAATATGCATGAACATGAGTTTGTTTTTCCAAACAAAAATGTGTTTAAGATTATTCATTCAAATTAAATGGACAAGCACATGATTTATCACCTCAGTTTATCCCTCGATTTGTGGGTGAAAATTCATAGATATACTTACTTTTGATTCAATAGATTTGAAAGAGTTTGGCACAAGGTTGAGATTAAACTTTTAAAACTATACCAATTATGTTTGATGTAGATAATTCAAAATTAAACTATATATGCCATTAATTCATAACTAAAATATATAAATATATGTGTATACAAATAAATAAAAGTTGTTTCAATCTTATGGCAAAGGCCCATAAGTTTCCATTCTTAAAAACCAATGGATAATGACAAAAACTACAACATGGTTAGGGCATAGAGAAATGGGATTGTAGAGAGCATTCTTTGTATTGTGTAGATTAACAATGGCATATGCTACTCAACCTTTATAACACTCCATGACATCATAAAGACGTGGGTAATAAACATATCTGGAGGATGCAAAAGGTATTTTGGATGACAAAGTGACTTATTTTCTTGGATTGATGAGATTCTCTTATAATCTTGTCAAATTCACCATTGACTATGGTGCACAATATGTTAAAATGGAGTATAAAATCATCACATATATGGAAATATGATTATAATATTCATGTATAAAACTAACGTATTTAAGAAATAATGTAGGATATGCATAATACTATTTAGGTGAATCATCTATTTAGATTGTGTTTGATATCTACATCCATGTAAAACAATGAGTAGTGACAGTTTTCTTGTCCTTCTTATGTTTGATAATTAGGTGGAAATGTTGCAAGTATGTCATAATTGGAATGCAATGTATAGATTATTCTAAATTTGCATAAATTATAAAAATATATAGTTATAATGAATTATTATATATTTAGGAATGATATAATGTTACAACTGCTTGACAACCTATATGATGGTGTACAATTCATGGTCATATGACAATTAATGATGATAAAAATGATTGAAAATATTAAAATTATATACAATCAGGTATCAACATTGAAGGTTGTCAGGAGTAATTTAATACATATATTTGTATATTGAATGGTTGGTGAAAGTTATAAAATCTATGTAGAGCACTGTATACATTTCAATTGTTCAAAATCACACTACTACTGAGTATCTAAGTGAATACAATCTTAGTGGGTTTTTCCTTCAATGGGGATTGAAGGCAGTGAGAAAGGGGGTGAAGGAGGCGGGCTATCTGAGATAAGTCAACCACAAATAATTGATAAAATTTGTTTAGTACTAAGAAGATTCATAACTCCATGAGTTTGTTTAGGGTAGCACAATCACATAATAACAATGTTTTATCAAGATCAAGATGCACCCCATTATCATCCACAATAATACCAAGGTACCAAATCAACATCATCACAAAGTTTCATTTCTCTAAGTTTATAAAATAATTATCTATCAAGGAGGGTCGACAAGGATTTAGAAACACATTAAATGCGCTTTTTTCATGTCCTACTAAAAACCAATACATAGTGAAGGTAAATGATAAAACAATTACCTTATAATATCTAAAAAAACATAATCTATATTTATTAGGAGCTCAAAAGTTGTTTCCATGTTAGTAAACCAGATGACATAACTATCAACTCATAAAATTTATCCTTTACCTTGAATGAAATATTCTAGTCATATTAAGGGTAAACTAGTGTGTGGTAGTAGCTAGACATCAAATTAATTTTGGTAAATAATTTTCCTTCTTTTAATGTGTCAATAATGTCATCAATTTTGTGAATCGAGTATTTCTTCATGCCCATGAATTTATTCACATGCAACATAACCTATATAATTTCTTTCGAATGAGAATGATTTAGCTACCACATGGAAAGAAGATTGGTTGGATATGTCCTTTTATAGGAGGTCATACATCTATTGTTGATTCTCATCATTTTCAAGCAAATACCTATAGTAAAATGGACCATTATGCTTAAGTATCCTAAAATAAGATCAAATTATGGTGTGTTTGGCTTAGCAATGTAGTGTGATTTTGTAGGGATATTTAAACACATATGATTATTCATTGTAGTATCCATGTTATGCCAACAAACAATCCAAAACACACACACACACACACACACACACACACAACAAATTGCAAAAAATTATTCAAGTTTAAATGTGTCAATTATGCATAAAGGAATGAGTATTTTTAATGGAAAATTGACAATCATAATTTCAATATCAACATTTACATTTTGCATGCAATGATGCTCATAGATCACCTATGAACCCATAAACATATTTCAAGAGTGCATCCCAACTCTTGATTAAGTCCTTATTTTCTCAACCATCCAACCAAGGTCATCATAACAACATAAGCAATGGAAAATATTATTAACCCTTATTTATTTCTTGTATAGCCTTAACAACAAAATTCCATCAAACATAACATAACCAACAACCATTCATTATCCATCTTCTCAAAAAATAATAGCATGAAGTCAATATGCACATTAGCTTGTAAAATAATAAAAATTAAATGATGCCCATCTCATAAACTACTAATTTCTTATATCAAAATACTACTACACTTTTGGTGTTAGTTTGAGTAAATTTTTCATCTTTAAGGAACATTGAAGTCTTGATATAAACTAAAGATTAAATGATGCCCATCTCATAAACTACTAATTTCTCATATCAAAATACTACTAAAGTTTTGGTGTTGTTTTGAGTAAATTTTTCATTTTTAAAGAACATTGAAATCTTGTAATCAAAATTTCCACATGTTGCAACACCAAAATTCTTAATAATGATCAACATCTACCTCATTTATTTATTTTTTTCATTTTACCTCAGTCATATAATATATAAACCAATCCAATTTAGAGTTAATGACAAATCCATTCAGTTCATAATTCTTCCATTAAAACAAAACTTGCATGCAAAATCTTGATACACTAACTTGCCCACAAAGCCAATAATTTCATCATTGCCAACTAAATTTAATGGACAAAACTTAAATATAAATAAAACTATAAGAAAGATTTTAGTTATATATATACAAGAAGTTTGAACTCTAACATAAAATTTTTATCATTACCAACTTAATTTAATAGACAAAAATTAAATATAAATAAAACTATAAAAAAGATTTTGGTTTTATATACACATGAAGTTTCAACTTTAACATGAAAATATGAAAATATCATTGCCAACTAAATTTAATTTAATGGACAAAACTTGAATATAAATAAAACTATAAGAAAGATTTTGGTTCTATATATACAAGAAGTTTTAACTTTAACATGAAAAGATTGAAGGAAAACCATATTTGATCCCGTAATTTTTTTTCCCATACTACACAGGGTAACATTGTATTGGCATTGTGATTCGTTTCCACTCAATAAAATAAGTTATTCATTTTCCAGATTATGTTTACCATGGATATAAATGAAATGCACAACAATTACTAAAATTAAGTATTAGAATTCTTGTGATATGTATTTAAAAAAAATTAAATTAAATACATTCGAAAATACTAAACAAAACTTATATATTTTTTTATAAAACATTTTTCTCATTTACAATACCTTTTACATAAATCAATATAATACATATATTATAATATAACATATACTATATAACATATAGTATATGTGTTATATTATATAACACGTCAATAATTCTAGGCAATGATTTGCCTACACAACGTAGGCGTTTTGCTTATAAGGAAGATGAGCATATCTAAAGAGAATAAATTTAAAACCTAAGCACTCCATTTGTCACAAGAAATGCATGCAAAAAAAACTAATTTTTGAGACGTAATATCAAACAGTTTGTTTAAATTCATATCAAACAGTTTGTTTTTAACCATTGTGGACAATGATTTTCCCCAGCTATTTCATTTTTCCATTGAAGAGTTTATGTAGTGGGTTTTTTTCGCTCTGGGAATTGAATTATTCACCAAAAATGATATAACAAACAGGAATCCAAATGCCAAGAAAGCTATGAAGGCAAACTTGTTTTTTCCTTCTCAAAAATTTAATATCTAAAAACATATTTTCCCAATCAATGCAAACATCAAATACCATTTTTTCCAAATTGATTTGTCCCAACACATTCCACCAACTAAAAACATAAAAGAGACTTGTCATTGTGTTTTTCATCTAAATTGATTTGGCAAGCAACCAAGGAATTCATAGAACACTATCAACTCTAGGTACATAAAACATTATTTAATTCTGCTTGAACATTAAAACTAAAACTTTATCCATAAATACAAGTTGGGTTTCAATGAGTGCATACTATGTTTACATAATTACATAAGAGAAATTAACTAATGAAGTTGGGTGGCATTTTACCCATGCAAATGATTTACTCATAACAATTTCAAATTTAGCACAAATCTATGCTATATTTTATTTATACAAATTGAATTGTTTATATTATGTCAAAAAATTGAAACAATGCAAATATGGGATATACTTTTTCTATATAAAGAGAATTGTTCTTATTATGAAAAAGTATAAATTTAGCACAAATCTATGCTATAATTTATCTATACAAATTGAATTGTTTATATTATTTAAAAAAATAGAAACAATGCAAAGATGGGATATATTTTTCCCATACAAAAATAATTGTTCTTGTTATGAAAACGTATAGAGAACATGACTCTTGGGCATCTCACCAACCAGTTGTCCAAGCTTGGTTTCACCACATGCACATTTATTAAATGATCCACAAACTTGTTTCAACAAGAATATTACTACAATTCTATAGTTAAATTACAATTCATTATTAATACCTCATGACAAGTCAATAAAACCAATGGAAACAATAAATAAAAATAAAGTAATTTTACTAAGGTGAAGATACCCATTTACCTTAGAGGTTCAAGAAATTTCAGCTCGTTTACACTTGAGTACATGAGCATGCCATTTCTATGTGTCCATAAGAAACCAAATATACTCATGTGATTTACTATGTGAATTCCAAACAAGTTAGTATGGTTAGAATTACATTCATGTGCCCAAAATTAGAGTTCTAACATAAATCATGAGACAAATCTCCAAATTATTCATTAACAAACATATTAGTTAGAAATCAAATTTCAAATATTAAATAAAAAACATAAAAGAAAACATATGTATACCTAACATAAGAATTGGTTCTAGCAATTGAATAGTATATCCAAATTCTCAACATTTCCAACTATGATTGGGTCAATTGGTACCCATCCCACCATACCTTGAAAAAACTTATTTTCCTTATTCCCTTGAGTTATGCGAATTCACAACCTAGAACATAAACAATAGTAGATTAGCAGAACATGTACCAGTGGTGGTGATTCCATCCACTACCCTTGATATGTAACACTAACTCCTCTACAAAGGATATCATAAATAATAATATTGATTTGATTCCAATTTTATATGCCAAGGGTATGATCATGCTCTAGGCTTGATTTATCAAATATATCTTACCATAGGCACTTATTTTGGTAGCATTTCATAAATAGTTAAGTGCATATAAGCTAGGATCCCTAAATTCATGGGAGCCTTTGTTATTTATAGGCTAGGCCACCTCATTCCCCATGTAAAATTAGTATTTCTTAATTTTCCAAATCATGAATCATTTCCCACCTAGGTGTCACATGGTGAAAAATTACCTATTCTTCATAAGTTTTAAATTTATATTATTCATCCGCGGGAAGGTGCTACCCTAGGGATTTTTATATATTTTTAGTTTTCAATAATGTTTAAATCTTCATTTTCATTAAAATATTATATTTTTAAGTTGCATAAAATGTGGGTAAGTTAATATCAACTAATCTAATCACGGGTCACATGTAGCTACCTAGGTGTAGTCCTGAATTTGGTGAAGGTAAGAGAATATTGGGGACTTTGTTCCCTTATTGCACACCCCCTGAACACAACTATGAGGTAAGCTACCTCACATAGTCAGGAATCCTCTAGGTAAAGAAACTTAGCATATATAAACATTTCCTGATACCCTACAAGAGACTCCACGCCTCTATATTGAGACTAATTAGGTAAGACTAGAACCTCTACGCCTCCTGTAATCAACATGATCCAAATGCATCATGGTTTCATCCCACATCCATGTGGGGACTATCTCAAAAGGATTGACATTGTATCATGTGCATCCACAAACATACACATTTAGCATATCTAAAAAACATTCATCATAACTCATAAACATTGATCAATAACACAAGTTACCCATCTTGGGGTTCATATGTATAGCTCCATATTGGAGTCTTCCTTAAAATTTCATGTACACCTATCTCATTCAACCCGATAACTATTTTTGTACATATACTATGGTTATTATGATCTCATACCAACATGCATAACATATCCATAAAATCATAGAATTTAGATCAGGAGATTAAAATATGATGAGGCTCATATAGACTTAAGTCCCCTTATCTTGGGACACAAATCCACAAATGATGCAGGAGCATCGTACGCAGCCAGCCAAGCAAGCATAAAGGTGAAAGACAGCTGGAAAAGTACCAACACACATTTTGAAATGTTTTGAAAAATTAATGAGTGGATATTAATGTAATAGCTAGGGGAAGCGTACTTACATTTATATCTTGGAGTTGTGAATAGATCTTGAGTGATTACTCTCATCTATCGAATGTAATAGGAATTTAAGTCTGTTTAATGAAAGTAGGTAGATTTGAATTAATATATTTGACAGTTTAGAAGCGTAGGAGGGAAAACAGATATAGACACCCTCACACTTGTATCATTGTAAGAGGAACATTATTATGATTCATAATTCATAAGTTGTAGAGTTGTAGTAGAGAGCTGTAGAGAAGAACCCATGTACAGGAGCACTTGAGTTAATATATGAAACTTTGACTCAATTTTCATAGTGTTATGATGCTTACTGTTTATATTTGTTAAATGGTATGTTTACAGTTCTTTTATTTTCTTTGTTATGCATTTGTTTCAATGTTGTGTCGGGTGTATGATTTCATGTTGAATGAATGAAGTCAGAAAGAGAAGAAGAATGAGTTTCAATTGTTTCTCTTCCTGAGAATTCCTGCAAAGAGTGCAGTGAACGTCTGCAAGGTGTGCGTTGACGAGGATCTGAGTTTTATCTCATAAAGCTCAGGAGAGATATCGTTGTTCTCATAACCAGAAGATGTGCAGGTGAGGCACAAAGTCGTGCAAGGTGTGCACAGGCTAGTTGAAGCCTTAGAACTTACCAAATAAGGTGAAGGTGGAAGGACTACTGTTGCAAAGAGTGCACAGGGTCGAAGACTCAAATAACCTGAGGTTATTTGAAAGTTGCACAAGGAGTGTGCGAAGGATTCCCTTTGAAGGTTTGAGTTTGCAAGTGAGAGCTCAGGAGGGATAGAACCTTTGAAGTGTTCAAAGGGAGGTGGAGATCAAAATCATCTCGCAGAAGTCAAGTTCAGGTGGAAGGAAGCCAAGTCATTTTAGCCAGATATCCTTGAAGAAAAGTGAAAAAACGGTGAAACTTCTTCGTGGAAGAAGTGCTGAAATCCCGTGGACCATTGGATATCGCAGATCTGTGAGAAGGTTAGGGATGAGTGTCTTTTAGTGTTCACAAGATCAGGAGGAGTAGCGACTGTTGGATGAGAAGCAATAGGAGCTGTTGATCCCCCTTTGGAGTGGAATTTCGGAATTTCGACGTTTCGGGGTTCGGGAAGTAGAGGAGGCAGTGATTTTGGAGTCGAGAGTTTCAAACTCTCGGTTCGCGAAATCCTGAAAAGTTTGGAGACAATAGATCTATTTTGGAATTCAGGGATTGGTGCGAGAAGTGATTTTGGAGTTGAGAGTTTCAAACTCCCGGTTCATAAAATCCCGAAAAGATCGGAGCTGTTAGGTTTATTTCGGAATTCGAGGATTGGCGCGACAAGAGATTTTGGAATCGAGAGTTTCAAACTCCTGGTACGCGAAATCTCGAAAGGTCATCGATCTCACCAAAGGAAAAATTTCGGAGTTCAGGAAATCATAAGGGAAGAGGAATGACTGTTTGTTGTTCGCTCAAAGTCTCGAAAGCCAGAACTAGTGGGTAACATGTGGCGTGTGCTTGTCGTGTTGGAGGAGTCAACCTTCATTGACATTTTGCATTTCGGCGATTGCAAAGAGTTGTGTCAGTGCGTCGAGAACCTCCAACTCGCGAAACCTGAAATATTTTGGGGCTTAAACTAAGGGGTTTAATTAAATCTTTGCGTGGTTTGGGAAAGATCTTGCGCTGATATCGGCCCGAGGGCAGGTGGTATGCGCCAGTTGTGGTATCAGAGAACAAAACAAATTCTTTTCTTTCTGTAGTAGAGAGAAAAGAGGAAAATTTTTCAGCCATGCCGTTGAGAAGAAGAGATAGGCAAATGCCTGATCCAGCAGTGGAAAGAGAAATGTGTGAGTTACGTGCCAGGATTGATGCTATGGAGGCAACACAAAGGTGCACAGTTGATGTTGGGGATATTAGTGAAGCTAAAAGTGAAAATGAAGATGGAAATGAAGGAGAAGAAGTTGCAGTCGAAGATGTTGTAGAAGAACACCTATTCAGGGTTGTTGCAAGGATAGGTGCTAGAGAAAAAATGGACATTCCCATGTATGAGGGAAACTTGGATGTTGAAGAGCTTCTAGACTAGATTAGAGCTCTAGACAAATACTTCAACTATGAGGATGTCGAGGAAGATAAGAAAGTCAAACATGTCGTTACTAGACTTAAAGGGAATGCAACACTATGGTGGGATGAACTACAGGTTGACAGACGCTGCAAAGGAAAGCATAAAATCAAGAGCTGGGATAGAATGGTTGCAAAGATGAAAGCCAAATTTATACCCAGGGATTATCAAATCACTCTATTTAGGAGGATGCAAAATTTGAGACAGAAGCTGATGTCAGTGAAGGAATACACTGAAGAATTCTATAGGATAAACATCAGAGCATGTCATCAGGAAAGTGATGATGAAAATTTTTCTAGGTACATGAATGGTCTGCGATATGACATTCAAGATGAGATGAGCATGGTGACCATTTAAAATGTGGAAGATGATTACCAGATAGCTTTGAAAGCTGAAGAGAAGCTGAGCCGAAAGGAAGGTCAAAGAGGTCGAGGTAGAAGTCAAGCTAGAGGCAAAGCAATTGCCCAAGACAGAATTCAGAGACCTAGAGAAGAGGAGAAGAAACCTCAACCTCAACTTGAGAGAGGAGGAGGAGGAAGCTCACAAGGAAGGTAGTATGCTGATAGAAATACTTTTCCTCGAGCTAGAGGAAGAGGAAGAGGTAGAGGAGGTGAAGTGAAATGCTTCGTTTGTGGAAAAATCAGATATAAATCCTATGAGTGTCCAGATAAGAAGAAAGATGGTGGTGAAACTCACATTACCGAAGCTCAGGGATGGAATGTTGAGGCAGAAGACACTAAGGGAGGAAGATATTTGATGATGAGGAATGTTCTCTTGAAGCCGGAGAAGGAGGCAAAGAACCCAGCCCAAAGAAACAGTCTGTTTCAGACTGCTTGCAAAACTAAGGATAGAGTATGAAAGGTCATAGTGGACAGTGGTAGAACAAACAATCTCGTATCTACAGAGATGGTAGAAAAGCTGGAGCTGGAGACTATTGTACATCCAAGCCCATACAAAGTTTTGTGGCTACAAAAAAGACATCAGGTAAATGTCACTAAACAATGCTTAGTTGAATTTAAAATAGGAGGATATAAAGATGAAATATTATGTGATGTCATTCCCATGGATGTTTGTCATCTATTGTTGGGTAGACCGTGGCAATATGACATAAACGTAGTTCATGATGGGAGAAAGAACACGTACACCCTGGAAAAAAATGGTAGGACTCACATGTTGCTACCGATTAAGAATAAAGAGGTGAAAACAGAGATGAGAAACACTGTACTTCTCATGAGGGGGAAGGAACTTCTTAATGAGGTTAAGAAGAAGGAAGACACACAATTTATTGTGGTCAGGAAGCCAAAAATTGTTTTGACCAGTACGAGAATAGATGATTTACCAGAAGAAATCCAGGAGTTGCTGGGAGAGTTTGTTGATATAGTGGTGGACGAACTACCTTATTCGTTGCCACCTATCAGGAGTATAAGTCATCATATAGATCTTATACCTAGAGCTAGTTTGCTGAACAAAGCAGCTTATTGGTTGACGTCGCAGGAAAATGAAGAAGTTAAGAGACAAGGACAGGAATTAATGGAGAAAGGATTGGTTCAGGAGAGCTTGAGTCCATGCGTTGTTCTGACAGTGCTTAGCCCAAAGAAAGACGGAGGATGGAGAATGTGTACAGAATCAAGGGAAATCAATAATATTACCATCAAATACAGATTTCCATTGCCAAGGATGGACGACTTGATGGATTGCTTGAGTGGAGCAAAGTTTTTTTCAAAGATTGATTTGAAAAGCGGGTATCATCAAATTCGAATGAGAGAAGGTGATGAATAGAAGATAACATTCAAGATGAATGAGGGCTTGTATGAATGGCTTGTCATGCCATTTGGCTTAACGAATGCACCCAGTACTTTCATGAGGTTGATGAATGAAGTCCTGAAGGATTTCATAGGGAAATTCATCATTGTATATCTTGACGATATTGTTGGTTGTGGAGCCTGATTATCTTCTTGATTCAGAGGTCCTTGCTTTCAGACGTGTTTATACCCCATGAAGTATTTACACCCCAGAAGTATGTACACTCTTCCACGTGGGGGAGTGCAGAGGGGGCGTACCCCCTCTGCGGGGTCCAGGGGAGCTATCCCCCCGGTTGGGGGCAAGCGGGGGTTCGGGGGCGAAGCCCCCGAAGCAAAAATTGCCTTGTAAAAGTATGTTGTAATTTCATTGTAAATCTAGAACGTTCATTATAAGGTCGCAGATCTAACGGTAGAGATTATGTTAGGGTTTTTTGCCCTAAAAGGAAACCCTCTTTTATGAGGGAAATGTATTGCGGCTATGGATGATGGTGAATATTGTATTCTGAGAGAGGAGACTGTGAGAGAAAGAAGAGGAAGTTACAGCAGGTTTTTTTGTAGGTTGTATCCCTTCATTTGATGGATAATAATAAAGGAAGGACCTGGCAATTTCTCTGGTGGACGTAGCCCACACTGGGTGAACCACGTAAATCTATGTCTCTCGTGTATTGTGTGTCTTTTGTGTTTTTTTTCTGCATTTGTTTTATTTTATTTCTCTACGGTTCTGTTTTTCTAACAACTGGTATCATAGCATAAGGTAACTCGCAGGAAAAGAGGGTTCCTGGTTCGATTGGGAGCAATGTCGGAAGATGGAAAGTTTAGGGTTGAGAAATTTAACGGCCAAAACTACCAGTTATGGAAGATGCAGATGGAAGACTATTTATATCAGAAGGATCTATTCCTACCATTGAGTGGAGTAGCAAAGAAGTCGGTGGCCATGAAGGACGAAGAATGGGAGATTATTGATAGAAAGGCTCTAGGAATGATACGGCTGAGTCTGGCAGCGTCGGCGGCTTTCAATATTTCGAAAGAAAAGACAACGAAGGGTTTGATGGATGCGTTGGCCAAATTGTATGAAAAACCCTCAGCGTCCAATAAGGTA
>ML785567.1:354255-364346 GCA_009831015.1 Picea engelmannii
GGTGAATATTGTATTCTGAGAGAGGAGATTGTGAGAGAAAGAAGAGGAAGTTACAATGGGTTTTGCTGTAGGTTGTATCCCTTCATTTGCTGGATAATAATAAAGGAAGGACCTGGAAATTTCTCTGGTGGACGTAGCCCACACTGGGTGAACCACGTAAATATTTGTCTCTCTTGTATTGTGTGTCTTTTGTGTTTTTTTTCTGCATTTGTTTTATTTTATTGCTCCGCGGTCCTATTTTTCTAACAGATATATTAATTTTCAGCAAGAAAGAAGCAAAACACTTGAAGCATCTAGTTGCAGTAATGAGGAGATTACAACAGGAGAAATTGTTGATTAATATGAATAAATCATCATTTATGAGGACATAACTCATTTATTTGGGTTTTGTTATCTCTACAAATGAATTAAAAATGGATCTGAAAAAGATAAAGGTGATTAAGAATTGGCCATTGCCGAAGAGCGTGTTTGAATTTCGAAGCTTCCATAGTTTGGCTAGCTTCTACAGGAAATTCATCTGAAACTTCAGTGGAATTAACGCACCGATGATGGATATGGTGAAGAAAAGACATAAATCTTTTCACTGGACGGAGGAAGAAGAGAAGAGCTTCAACCTGATGAAGAAGAAGATCACTAAGCAACCGATTATGGTATTGTCGGATTTTAGCAAGACATTCCAGGTTAGGTGTGACGTGAGTGGATTTGAAATTGGAGCGGTCTTGAGCCAAGATGACAGGACGGTCGCATATTTCAGTGAAAAAATGAATGAAGAAAAAATTAAGTACTCCACGTATGACAAAGAATTATATGTAGTCATACAAGCACTGAAGAAATGGAGACACTATTTGGTTCCCAAGGAGTTTGTTTTGTGCAACGATAATCACGCTTTACAATTCATGACTCGACAGGAGAAGTTGAAGCAAAAGCATGCTAAATGGGTTGAATTCATGCAGAATTTTACTTTTGTGATTAAGCATATTTCTGGAACTACTAACAAAGTTGTTGATGCTTTGAGCAGGAAATGTTCGCTTATGAAAGAATTCAAAGTCAAGACTTTTGGTTTTGATAACCTTAAGGAAATGTATAGGGATGATCCATATTTTAAAGAGGCATATGAGGCATCTGAGAATCCAATTCTTAGATATAGAAGCCAATGGAATGAATACATGATCCAGGATGGATTATTGTTCAGGGGAAATCAACTATGTATTCCAAAATGCTCCATGAGGGAGAATTTGCTGAAGGAAAAACACAGTGGAGGATTGGTCGGACACTTCGGTCATGATAAAACGTTCTCAAAGTTGAATGGCTCATATTTTTGGCCGGGGATGAGGACAGATGTCAAGAAATTTGTGGACAGGTGCATAATTTGTCAGCACACAAAAGGAAAAAGGTAGAACATAGGGTTATACCAACCATTGCCCATACCTGAAAGGCCATGGGGCGCAGTGAGCATGGATTTTGTATTGGGACTACCAAGGACATAGAGAGGATATGATTCAATCTTTGTGGTAATCGATATATTTTCAAAAATGGCAATTTTCATACCATGCCAGAAAAACAGTGAAACAACTCATATTACGAACCTATTTTTCAAGGAAGTTGTCAGACTTCACAGTTTTCCAAAGAGTATCGTGTTTGATCAAGATACCAAGTTCGTAGGGCATTTCTGGAGGACCTTATGGAAGAAGTTGGGAACAAGTTTGTCTTTTAGCTCAGCGTATCATCCTCATATGGATGGACAGACAGAGGTTGTAAACAGGAGCTTGGGAGATTTTCTAAGGAGCTTAGTGACTGAACACCACATTCAATGGGATCACATTTTGCCATAGGCGGAATTCGCTTACAATGATTCACTTAATAGAAGCACAAGGAAGAGTCCATTCCATATTGTATATGGAATGCAGTGAAGGGGATTTTATGAATTGAAAGATTCAGAACAAAATGAATTCAGGAGTGCTAGTGCAGAGGACTTTGCAGAAGGAATGAAGGAGCTTCACAGCCAAGTTAAGGAGCGATTGCAGAGTTCAAGTCAAGAATACAAGCGGAGAGCAGATCAACACAGGTGAGAACTTCAGTTTGAATTTGGTGATCTGATTCTTGCGCATCTGAGGAAGGAAAGGTTCCCAAGGGGAACGTATAATAAGTTGAAGATGAAAAAGATTGGACCGTGCAAGGTCATAAGGAAATTTGGGGCAAACACATATGAGATTGAATTACTTGATGGGGTCAGAATATCACTGATATTCAATGTTGTGGATTTGTACCCTTACAGAACTGAAGCAACAACAACAGAGGAGGAACAAAAAGAGGTTCAATGGACAAAAAAAATTCTTGTAGTTGAAAAGCCACAGATGGAAGGCATAATTGACAAAAGGATTAGCAAGAAGACCAGGAGGAAAGAGTATTTTGAATACTTGGTCAAGTGGAAAGGACATCCAATTGAAGATGCCAGTTGGGAAGATGAAGAAGAACTTCATAGGCATGGACAGACTGTGCAAGAGCAAAAAATTTTCAAGCAAGGGAGTATGATGCAGGAGCATCGTGCATAGCCAGCCAAGCAAGCATAAAGGCAGAAGATAGTTGGAAAAGCACCAACACACATTTTGAAATGTTTTGAAAAATTAATGAGCGGATATTATTGTAATAGCTAGGGGAAGTGTACTTACATTTATATCTTGGAGTTGTGAATAGATCATGAGCGATTGCTCTCATCTATCGAATGTGATAGGCATTTAAGTCTATTTAATGAAAGTAGGTAGATTTGAATTAATAGATTTGATAGTTTAGAATCATAGGAGGGAAAACAGATATAGACACCCTCACCCTTGTATCATTGTAAGAGGAATATTATTATGATTCAGAATTCATAAGTTGTAGAGCTGTAGCAGAGAGTTGTAGAGAAGAACCCATGTACAGGAGCACTTGAGTTAATATATGAAACTTTGACTCAATTTTCATGGTGTTATGATGCTTACTGTTTACATTTGTTAAATGGTATGTTTACAGTTGTTTTATTTTCTCTGTTATGCATTTGTTTCAATGTTGAGTTGGGTGTATGATTTCATGTTGAATGAATAAAGTCAGAAAGAGAAGAAGAATGAGTTTCAATTGTTTCTCTTCCTGAGAATTCCTGCAAAGAGTGCAGTGAACGTTTGCAAGGTGTGTGTTGATGAGGATCTGAGTTTTATCTCAGAAAGCTCAGGAGAGATATCATTGTTCTCATAACCATCAGAAGTGCAGGTGAGGCATAGAGTCGTGAAAGGTGTGCGTAGGATGGTTGAAGCCTTACAACTTACCAACTAAGGTGAAGGTGGAAGGACTATTGTTGCAAAGAGTGCACAGGGTCAAAGACTCAAATAACCAGAGGTTGTTTGAAAGTTGCGCAAGGAGTGCGAGTAGGATTCCCTTTGGAGGCTTGAGTTTGCAAGTGAGAGCTTAGGAGGGATAGCACCTTTGAAGTTTTCAAAGGGAGGTGGAGATCGAAATCATCTCGCAGAAGTCAAGTTCAGGTGGAAGGACTCCAAGTCATTTTAGCCAGAGATCCTTGAAGAAAAGTGAATGAATGGTGAAACTTCTTCGTGGAAGAAGTGCCGAAATCCCGTGGACCGTTGGATCTCACAAATCTATGAGAAGGTTAAGGCTGGGTGTCTTTTAGTGTTCATAAGCTCAGGAGGAGTAGTGACTATTGGATGAGAAGCAACAGGATTCGTTGATCCCCCTTTGGAGTGGAATTTCGACATTTCAGCATTTCGGGGTTCGGGAAGTAGAGGATGAAGTGATTTTGGAGTTGAGAGTTTCAAACTCCTAGTTCACAAAATCCAAAAAAGTTCAGAGCCAGTAGAACTATTTCAAAATTCGGGGATTGGCGTGACAAGTGATTTTGGAGTCGAGAGTTTCAAACTCACAGTTCATGAAATCCCGAAAATATCGGAGCCATTAGGTTTATTTTGGAATTTGGGGATTGACATGATAAGAGATTTTGGAATTGAGAGTTTCAAACTCTGGGTACGCGAAATCCCGAAAGGCCGTCGATCTCGCCAAAGGAGAAATTCAGAGTTCAGGAAATCATAAGGGAAGAGGAACGGTTGTTGGTTGTTCGCTCGAAGTCCCAAAAGTTGTAACTAGTGGGTAACAGGTGGCATGTGCTTGTCATGTTGGAGGAGTCAACCTTCATTGACATTTCATGTTTCGGCGATTGCAAAGAGTTGTGGTAGTGCGTCGAGAACCTCCAACTCGCGAAGCCCAAAATATTTTGGGGCTTAAACAAAGGGATTTAATTAACTCTTTGCATGGTTTGGGAAAGATCCTGCCCTGATCTCGGCCCGAGGGAAGGGGGTCTGCGCCAACAAATCTTTAAGGGAGTTTCTTATGTGTTTATCCAACTTGCCACATCTCACACATATGTAAAAATATTAGGATTTTATAGCATTGATTGATAATCGTATCAATATCACATGTTCACATTACAAGATAAATGCACAACCAACAATATCCTAATCCACATCAACCAAGACTCAAACACATGTCAATTGTCACTAAACATGTAAAAAAAAATCATTGTAACATAGTTCTTAACAAACTCTTTCATACCAAAAGACACAAAAAGAGTCTCATATTAAGGTCACACACACACACACACACACCAATTTGTACAAGTTTCACAATCATACATAGAACATGTAGCACTTATCTATCTCCAAAGTCTCAAAATGAAAAATGGTAACCCTAAATACTAAGGGTTGACATCCAAGTCATGAACAAGATCAAGGAAAAGAAAAATGGGGCATTAGATACTCCCCCTCTTATGGAAACTTCATCTTGAAGTTATTGTGAAAATAAAAAGGGATCCTCACAGTGTATAATATTTGTATCCTCCCAAGTAGCTGAAATAAGAATGTAGAGGTCCCATTAGACCTTCCCCAATTCCACAATATGATCTTTGACTTTTCATGTGTGTCAATTTAATATTTAAAATTGTCTTTGACTTTTGAGATTCCTTTACTAAAACCGACAAATTGTTCCAATCAAGAGCATGAGATGCAACATGTACATAATGTGGCAAATTTGGTACATTTAAAACACCATGCATCCTATGTAGTATGGGTGGAAAATTTGAGGTGTGATACGACATATGTCTGATCTTTTCTAGGATAAATGGTCCAAAAAATAGAGGTTAAAGTTTGGATCCTTTTTCCAAATTTAATGGAATACTTCTTGAGATTTACCTGTAAGAAGTCTCTATCTCTAACCTAATATGTATGATAAACTCTATGCCTCTTGGGGTTCTTTCAACCTTTGTCTAATTAAATTCACCTAATCCCCCAGCTTTGCAAAAATCTCAATTCTTCCAAAGATTCTATCATATTCAATTCTATCCCAATTGATTAGAGTTTTGCAAGGTTTACCATACAAAAGTTGAAATGGAGCCATACTAATGGAAATGTGAGAAATATTATTATAAAAATTTAACTAAGGGAATGTACTATTTCCATTTTAGTTGTTGATCCATAATAGACATGTAGAAAAATTATTTTGAGACCTATTAACCTACTCAATATGTACATCTATCTCAAGGTGATATGTTGTACTAAAGTTATGTTGAGTCCTCAAGGATGCTTGTAACTTATCTAGAATTTCCTTATAAAAATTGAATCTCTATCCAAAATTATCTTTGTAGGAAATACATGAAGTCACACAATCTCATTTATAAACACCCACACCACATTCGACACCTTATATATAGCCCTGATAGGAATAAATTGCACATTTTTGGTATTTTTGTAGACAACTACCAAAATGATATCATGTTTATGAAATTGTCAAAGGTAATTACACTACAAAATCCATAAATATCACTTGTCATTTTGGTTCAGGGATATCAGGAGGATGCAACAACCTAGTCAGGTGATGATTCTCATCTTTCACTATCTAGTATTCTAATCACTTGGCCCATAATGAGCCACATCATTCTTCATGTATTCCTAGAAGAAATTGGACTTCAAGTCAACATACATTTTCTTAACTCCAAGGTGAACAACATATAGAAAATTATGATCTTCACTCAGAAACAATGCTTGAATATCCTCCCACATAGGGAATAAATATTATTTTCAACAATCTCAACAAACCATCTAAATCACAAGAGTATTCATCATACTCTAGTCTCCAATAAAAATCACGACAAAGTATAGACCTTTCTTATGCATACCAATTATATTCCAACTACAAGATCAATCCATTCCCTTAAATCAACCTTTAATAAAATCAGAGTAAATATGAGTGCATTAACCATTATATTCAGTGTTCACTTGATATAGGTAATATAAATTTGTACTCACCGAGAATATATAACCATTGCCTCAATATCATATTCATGTCACTCTAAGAAATGGTGTATTGTAAAGTTTAATGGCCTATGTTATTGCTTGAACTAGCACCCTTATGAAAGGTCCCAACATATGTGCTAATTGGGGAAACAAGGCTATAAGTGCGCTACTCTCACCTCAATCCATTCCCTTAAATCAACCTTTGATAGAATCATTGAGTAAATATGAGTGCATTATGTTGATACTGAGAGGGGGGTGAATCAGTATCAAGTACAATTTAAAACATTTTTCAACTTATACTTAAACCATTCAACTAAATACAATGAGAAATGAACAATAGTATAAGAGTTACACCAATACACCACAATACACCATGCACAATATATGAGAAATAATTAATAGTTATTGTTCAAGGGAAGTAATGACTTCCAAAGGTAGCTACAACATCCAAATGTAAAGGGAGGGATAAACCTCCAAGAGTAAGATACAATCCTCCAATATTAAGAGAGAGTTGAACTCTCCATCCTTTCCCCTTCCTTCCACCCAAGAATATATGAGAGATAATAAAACTTTACATTAAATCATCACCATCAACCAATCATCACATAGAACCTGATAATGCGTCTTGAGAATTCTTCAATTTCTGCAATTCTTCAATTATTGGAGTACTTTGATCC
Organism: Picea engelmannii; assembly: GCA_009831015.1. Lineage (NCBI taxonomy): Eukaryota > Viridiplantae > Streptophyta > Pinopsida > Pinales > Pinaceae > Picea > Picea engelmannii. The sequence goes on from ML785567.1 coordinate 361,262, forward strand.
TATATATAATATTACTCAATGTATTCTCTGGAACTCCTCCAAGTTTCATTCCTTGAATCATCCCCAAAAAGAAGTTATAGAAAGAATGGTAGACTTTATTCAATTCTGGTCTATTCAGAAGACCGAACTTGTACAGAATTCTTCGCGCTCAATATTTAACATCTGATTCTAAAACTCGCACACAAGAAACAACAGTCCGTACTATTTCCAATGAAAATTTTCCCAAATCATTTGGATTCTCTATGAATAAGTTATGACTATTTTACCCGGAACACCTCTTTATTGACTAGCTTCAGGACTGGTCACAAATCCTATCTTCCACAGAGTGTATCTCCATAATTATAGAGAATCAAGAGCTGAAATTTTTACCAGAGGTACCTTGCTATGTCTTCTCAATACCATAGAGATTTCACCATCTGAATAGTTCTAGAAAAAAAATTATATCAAAAATGGTAAGATGACCTGAAAATAACATACCTTAGAACACATCACCAAAAGACTTCATCCTCCCTTGAAATCCGGCCTTCTTTACTTCTTATTTCCTTTGAAATTCGACTTGTATCAAAATGAATGTATAATGATGTTTATTTATACCATTTATGTCACTTCATTTTAACATTAGGGTCGACCTGACACTTTCTTATTTTGTAATTCTTTTTTTTTAATTATCTTCAGGGCCTACATGTACTTCCTTCTTCAATTCACTTTGTCATCTTCAAAAATTCATTTCTCCTCAACCATGAGGATCCACGTGACGTGCCACATACCATCAGAAACAACATGATGTATACTATCTATTCATGGGTGTTGTATATGCATGTGCATTGTCCTTCATGTCCAAATATCTTTATCAATCTTGCGGTCCAAAACCCATAACTAGGGTTGACATCAATGACAACAACCAAGCTTCCAACAATCTCCCCCTTTGTCATTGATGGCAACACTCATGATCCCCCTATCATCATGATACCAATTTCTATCCTCCTTTGACATCAATGGAAAAGGTTAGGGATGCTCCCCCTGAGTTTAATGGAAAAATGTAACTCTCTTCTTTGGGGCTGCTCCCCCTGAACATGTGGCACTCAATAATACTTCATCCTTATTTTTGGTCTTTGGGACTTTTTCCTCCTTAGAATCCTTTTGTGTGGATTTTGTTTTCTCTCTCTTCTTCATGTCTAGGATGTATATGTTGTTCAGTCTTCTTGTTGCAGTTGCAACCAATCTTCCTGAGTTATTTTCTCTGATTTTGCATTTTCGGGAATCAAACGTAAGAGTGTATCCTTGATCACAGATTTTACTAACACTGAGTATATTATGATTCAAGTCTTCAACCAATAGAACATTATTTGCTTTTACATTTTTTCTTCCAATCTCTACTATGCCTTCTCCAAGTATTTTGGCAGATGAGTCATCTTCAAATGCAACATTACCACCCTTTCTCTTCAAGTTGATGAATTTGTCTTGATCCTTGGTCATGTGTGAAGAACATCCACTGTCTATGTACCATTCATCTTCTTCTTTACATTCTTCAGTGGTCAATGCTATTCGAAAATCTTCATTTTTTGGAATCTCTTTCCTTCTCGATACCGTGGTTGGCATAGGGACATATTCATTCATATATCTACAATCTCATGCTTTGTGATCAAGATAATTACATTTGTAGCATGCAATATTTTTGTCCATCAATGGGGAAAATGAATTATAACTTCTGTTGACAAATCCATGATTATTTCCATATCTTCTATTTACACCATTCATGTTTCTTGTGTATGTGTTCCTTTCATTGATTCTGCAATTAATTGCCTTATGTCCAAAAATTTTGCAAGTATAACAATGACCAAGAAAGAAATTTTGATACCTTGAAGTAAGTGGGCTTCTTTGTGATGTAGTCCATCTGGGTTCATGATCTATTCTTCTGTAGTTTCCTTCATACTGATTGAATCTTCTTTGATTCCTGAAGGTTGGAGGTCTTCTTGGATATTCATCTCTTTTATAATCATTCATTCTTTCTGGTATCCTGGTCCACTTCTCATCAACTATCTGTGTAGCTCTTTCTTCAACCTTGTTGTTGGTATTTGCATCTTCTTTGTATGAAGTTTCACCCATGCATCCAAGATGTGTTAAGTATTTTGGCACTTGAGAGTTTCTTAATCTCTTCCTCAATGAGACAAATTCTTGTTCAAGTTTCTCACAATCTTCTTCTTTCTTCTTCATTTGGACATTCCTTACTTCTCCTATTCTTGTTTCTTCTTCGAGTAGAGTTTTCAAGGAAATGGTTTCTTCTCTTATTTTCTCAAAGTCTTCTAATTGTTTCTTCAAGATTACAACTATCGTTTCACAACTAACCAATACACTTCTTAGTTTTCTTTTCATGTCTTTTAGCTTGCTATTTTCAATCTCAACATGCTTCAATTTTTTAAGATTCTCATCTTCATGTTGAATAATTTTTTCTTCATGATTTTCTTCTTCTTCATTGGAATTTTCTTCTTGAGTGTCATTTCTTTGAATCCTTGGATGAGGACATTCAAATTCAATATGACCTACTCCTTCACAATTAAAGAAAAAGAACTGACCTCTATGCTCTGATACCACTTTGTCACACACCCACTACCATAATCAAATTTTCGTTGATTTCTGCAGAATCATAGCCCCCGAAATATCTACAAAGGCCTAGGGTAAGCTAGCTCTTTATCTCTCTGCTCCCATGTGATCGCGGGTCATGATCACAGGTCAAATAATCAAGGCGCCTCTTTGTATTTCACGCCTCAGTGTTACAGGGATGTCAAATCGTTCGACTCTGCAACCGTCGAACCCCGACAGGTTTAGTGACTGGCCAATAGGGAAGAATCCCTACAAGGTTAGAAAATGGCAATTAAGAACGGCCCTGTCGCGCAGTTGAGTGGAGTACAAGTGGTGAGAGGGGAAACATGACACAGTGGGCGACGTGATAGGAGACGGGTCCCAATTCACACGCCACACCATTCCGGACCCCCACCCCCCCCATTAAAGGTAGAATGGCAAGGGGTGTCCGGAATTTGCCTGAATGTCGTTGATCAAGGAGAATAAATCTTGATCGTTCTAGAGC
>ML785567.1:365487-384384 GCA_009831015.1 Picea engelmannii
CCCCCAATCTCTTCTCCCCCACGCCTTATCCTCTTGCGAGGTTGCGTGTGGTGCGATTTCCCTCACGTTGGTCAGGCCTGACGGATCTACGGATGGGCAGTTCACCTCCCCATCCCTCATTAATTCTTGGGGAGCCATGTACCTACCAGCCTGCGATACATTTAGTTCAGGGCCAGCGAGCCGTTTTGGTTCTCCGGGCTAGTGGAGTCCAAATACGGTATTGATTTTTGGTGGAAGTTAATGCCACCTTTCCAGGTGCCTTCCACCGCCTTTTTGCAGCCATCGTGGTCTCTTTTTCAGCATATCCCCTCTCAACAGTCCTGCAATATAAATTCATAATATTATTCACATTCATCGACCTTTTCCACAAGGTCCATTCACATCACATATTCACATTTCTGAGTTTGCCATAGTTCTTGGCCAGTCCAATTATTTTTACAAACTGGGGGAAATAGGGTGTTACATGGTGCATCCATGGAGGGAAAATTATAGAGCATGTTGGATATTTTTGGAGATGAAGAATGAAGAGTTGGCTTGTTAGGATTAAAGAGTTAACTCCTGAGTGAGTTTCACTAAAACAACAAGTGTTTGTTGTTGTTGCTGGTAGTTCTTCCTAGAAGCAAGTTCCCTTGAGTTCTCAGTTGAACGATTCATAAGTACTTGTGCCAGAGTGACCCTGATAAATGAATGGGATGCTTGAGGGACTGAGATCAGTGAAGGGTTATATTCCTTGGGTTGGGCAGGTAAAGAAGAAGAGAATTGGTGGAAAATTGGGATAACTATATGAGAATACCAGTAAGTTGTGGTAATTTTGAGTTGTAAGTGGACAGTGAGAGGCCACCCTCTTCAGTATATTGCTAGCCTCAACTCGAGGGTGATTTGTTGTTGATATTTAGAACAAAATGTCTATTTTTGGGTGGAACGTCCATCCCAAACAATTGGTTGCACAACTATTTGAAAAGATAAGTGTTTATCTATTTTCTATCTTTTTTTTATGAGTTAAAATGTTGTGCATGATCTTTGTGTATTTGAGAAGAAGTTATATGCTTCTATGTTGGTTTATTAGATGCAGTTCATTTCTATTTTAGCATGATGTAGATGCATCTATTTTATGGTTATATACAATAGCTAAATTTGGTTGTAATTCGTATATGAAAGCTACAAGAATTTACTTAGTTAACAAAAAATTCATGTTTGTGAGTTTTCCACACCATAATGTCCCTCAGTTGGGATGGGGGATGTTACAAAAAATGTGAAAGTGCATTATGGAAGATGTTGAAGGAATATGTGCAGAATTTATAACACATGAATGTGAACCTACGGACCTACGAAGCTACAAACATGCATATCCAAGACATTTTTTCCCCCACTTTGCATTACTTGAAAATTGGCTAAGTGTTGGAAAAGTTTTTATACAAAAGAAAAAGAAAATAAAGGAAAAAAAAAGACAAGGAAAAAGCCTATGGGTGGTTAAATGAAAACACTAAATTGATCACAAATATGGATCAACAACCCAATGATTGTTTCATTTAAAGCAATGGGTTAAGAGGTCATTGGAATTGCTACCACGTCTCCCAGATGGTTAGTGTCTTGTGAGATTATTAGGACCCTAAAAATCCTAATTGCGATCAACCAACTAGAATTAGTTTATAGACTTACTCCAAGGGTAGTTTCAACCCGATCTCCCTCTTGGAACCCTCCATTCCTCCCTAACTAGGCCATCATTAAGGCTATGTAGGTTTAGATCTATCACAGATTCCAACTCAACTAAACGTACACAATGAGAGATAGAACTGTTTCAATTTAAGGACATACAACATATATCTCATGTTTATAAACTATTTTTCAAACAAAGTAAATATATTAAAAAATTATATCAATATTAATTTGGAGGTGCCTCCTAGCAACCCCTAGGTGATGCACTAAATCTTGTTGATTGTTGGGATGACGTGGAAGTGATCCTATAGATTGGCTCTTACAACCCACTCCAATATCTATCTATCCTTTCATTTTTCTTGTTTAAAGAAGGTCGTGGGGTTGGATAGTCAAGTTTAGACTAGCCTTATAGAACTCAATGGACAAGGGTCCATTTGGATACAATGGATATCAATATTGGCCACTAAAGAGCATCACGTATGTCAACACACTATTTAGGATGTATTTATCCGATGGAAATATATACAACAACGAGATGCCACTTGGGAACCAAAAACAATTTTACAACATTTTCCACACCTCCATCCTTGAGGACAAAAATTATTTTGAAGGGGAAGGGTATGTTAGGGTTCTATCCTAACATCCCTACTTTGGGACTTTGAAGTTACTTAATTAATGTATACGACCATGTTCTTTGAATAAGGTTCATTAGATAGTTAGTGGGTGGTTACTTAATGTAAAAGGGATAACTTTATTAAATAAGGCCCACTAGGTGGTTGATAGTCATTAATTGTGGGACCACAAATATTTAGGGTTTTGTTATTTATAGAGCTAGATGGTTAGGTACTCTTTCGTCAAGTGTTTTTATTGTTAATAGATATTTTCTTGTAAGAGGTTTCCACCTTGAAGAGGACCATGACCATTTCTCTCTCTTATGGAATCATCAATACAAGGGTCATATTTCACATGTCTAATATAATTTCCCCGTGTATCATCTTTTTTTCATCTATATTTCTTTGAATATCTTATTCGTGATTCAATTTTAAGAGTTGAAGATCACTATAGGTACAATTGTCCAATCCTTTTTTATTAAATTTTCAAGGTTACAAGAATCAAGTTGTAGAATATCATGATATTTTAATATGTGTTGTAGTCACAAAGTGTCCATAATTCTATTGGTACTATCTCTTTCAACCAACATCAACACTTCAACATTGTTGTAGTTTTTATTTGTTCCAAATATAGATGGTGTTGAGACTAGCATGTTTTGTGATGAAGCATACTTTTAGGGTTAGAAAATGTTAATCCTAGATTAACATTGTTCCTAAAATCCCTTTATTAATTTGAATTGAGAAGTCTAAATGCATCACAAATTTTTGAAATATTTTCCCAAATAAAAAAGTGGTTCTATTATTGTCATCACTTTATTTTCGAAGGCTAACTTAAAAAAAATAGGATATATATGATAATTTTTTTGTAAAATTCATTCTTTTCACATTTTCTATGATGGTGATAATAATATCACCACTTTTTTCTCCAATGGATATATTTATAAGTTTTTCCTCACTTTATTTTCTAAGACAATTTTTTTTTTTTTTTTGTAAGTCAGTGCAAAAATCTATATTACTTGAAGGAAATATAATACAAAATGGGGATCTTGGTCTGCCTAAAGGAAACCCAACCAGGGAAAACTTGATGCTTGTTCTAGTAATCAAACCTGGAGGTATCTCGTCTGCCAAAATTTGGAAACCATATCAGACCTCTCGTATCAAGTCTGAGTAGTATTGTCCAAAAAGAGCTTACTAACCACTCCCTTAAACAAAACCCAAAAGACACCACAAAAAATAACTACCAACTTCTACTTCCTAGGTATAAATACCATTAAAGATAATAGAAAACATAGACCAAAAACTAAGAGTCGCTACAACACCTGGGGGTGATCCTTCCCCCCACCCACTTGGCCCTTGTTGTCTTCCTTTAGGGAGACTGTTTTGGTTCTTCTGATCTGGGCTAGTACTCCTTGTCCATCCATGGGTGTATTTTCCATATGGTGGACGTATCTTAGGTAAAGGTGGAACTGTGAAGACAACCTCTCCTGATTTTTTTTTTGGTCCTTTTCAACCTCCACTAACAACTTGACAATAGTTTCCAGACTGTTGATTTGGCGCTGGATCTCATCCAACATTGTTTTAACCTATCGGTAGCCTTCCTATCTCGCCTCCTCTCAATTGGATTTTACTTTTCCAATAAACATCTTGGTAAAACATACAGTATCTACCATTTTATGGTATAGGATATCCCTGGGACGCGTATCCCCTAGGTTCGTCACCCATTCAGCTTCCTGCGGTATCTCTCCCCACTCTTTACTTCTCCTCTCTTCCTTAATTTGTTCTTCCCACTTGTTAAATGCTTCCTTCCCCTTTGGCGAGACCAACGTATGGAAGGTGTTATCCACCTCTCTCATGGCCTGTTTGATCCTAGTCAAACGTCTCGAGCTTTCTGGGAGATCCTTCCCCTATGGGATTCTCTTTCTTTGTGTATTCTTCAAGTGCGCCATGTTTCTTTGTCTACCCGAGACCCTACGCTGGTTGTTCTCCTTATACCTCACACCACTCTTCTTCTTACCTGCTCTGGTCCTAATACTATAACTTTCCTTATTTGCTAAGACCTTCTGGTTGCACTCTTGTCTACTGGTCGTCTTCTTATAACATTCCCTCATCTGCATTCCTATACCTCCTACCAATTCCAGCCCGAGGTGGTGAGATTTCCCTTCATTATTGGTTGGTAAGGTTGGACCGGCCATGATGTTAGGAGTGCTTCCCTGATCCTTAGCGATGCCCTTACTCGCATTCTACCCAGACGCTCTTAGCCTTGCACTTGTCTTGGGGGCCGATGATCCTTCCCTGGTTATCACCATCTCCACATCCCTTAACTTTCCATGAAAATATGACCTGCTACTTGGTTGTTCTACCTTGCTTTCACTTCTAAAATTTTTGTTGTATCATACGTCCTTCCATCCGCCCACCTGTTGCATGTCATGTTCCCACATGATAACTAGTGACCAGGTGTTATAACCATTATATTCCCCCTGGGTCCCACGTCGATTCGATAAGCCTCGTGTCATCCTCGATGTGACCCTCGTCTCTGAAGATGCCACCGTGATCTTGTACCGCCAGGTGGATGCAACCCGATATAAGTTTCCCCTTGGGTATTTTGGCCCAGACCTCATCTAGTTCATGTCCCTCCCTATTAACCCCTTCATTTGGCTATCCTTTCTGCCAGCGCATTCGTTGTCCTATGAATCCATCTAAATATACCATGTTCAGGGTCCGCAAATGTTCCTTGATGTTTTGAATGGATTGTGCTAGACGCTAATGCCTTTGCAACTTGCCCACTTTGGTTCCATACTGGAGTTTCTTTTCCCTGTTGATAACCTAATTCGAATCTCCTTCCACGATGACATTTGTCATTCCCTCTCTGCCTAGAATTTCTAGGCCGATTTCTAGAGCTCCAAACTCCGTTGCATTATTTGTAGAGTTTCCTATCATCCTAACATATAGCCATAGGATTGTCACTCCACTGTCTCTTATTACTCCACCAGCTCCTGCCACCCTCAGATTGCCTTTCGCCACCCCGTCAAAATTTATTTTAATGAAGCCTGTCAGAGGAGGATCCTAGGTACTGACTCCTGTCTAGATCTCTAGACCTCGAGCCATAGGTATGCTACAAATCCACTCTTTTAGATAGAACAATTCCAAAATTTGTAAGTCTTGACCTGTTTTTTTATTTTTGGAGTTGTTAAGGTTAAGGCTCTGCACTATTTCTCATATTTGAGTTATGATAGTGTCCTTTATCCGCGTGGTTGGTTGGCTTTCATTCTTGAAAATGCACCTGTTCCTTTCCTTCCAAATCGCCATATAACCATCCCCAACATTAGACCCCAACAAAGGTCCACAACTCATTTTCATTGTACCTCTCTTTCCAGTTTTGTTTGCCGATCTAATATCCCCCCTAACCCGATTTGACTGGTAGTAAATACAGGCCACCTAGTCCCATATCTCAGCTGTATAGTTGCATTCATCGAGGAGATGATCTGTTGATTCTTCCTTGACCTCACATAGGTGACACTGTGAGGGACCTATGAAGCCTCATTTTGGTAGGTTCTCCCAGGTCAACATCCTCTTGTGTAGGACTAGCCATTCCAACACTTTGATCTTTGGCCATTGGGGTCTCTTCTAGATCCTCTCCTAGTGTGGTTCTGGGTTTTCTTGGTCCTGGCATGATATGTAATACCGGGCCTCTTTTAGGTTGAATTCACCCCCATTTTTCCTTCCCCACCTTAATTGGTCCTCATCTTCCGAGACCCCAATTTTCATTTTACCCAATTCCTCCTCGACCTCTTTCATTACTGTGTCTTCCTAAGATCTATTATGTGGGTTAAGTTTGTCCCAAATCCTCCATGTTGTGTTCCCCTCCATTTTCTTCCAGTATTGATAGACTTTCATTTTTCCTTATCGAATCATCTCGTGTTTGAGCCCCTCTCTTCCCTAATTTTCCATTCTGGGTTCCTATTGCCACACATCCTCCCAGAACCTCGTTGTTCTCCCATTCCTAATTTCCCAAAAGTTGTGAATCTATATCCATTTTTTATTTCTCCAAGCTAGATTCTAGATGGTTGACCCCTCCCTTGTGCCCATGAACCTGATCTGCTCCTGGGTGTTGACTTCTGGGGCGTATTTTTCGTTCCATAGTTTAACCCATTGCACTGAACTTTCCTTTACCCATCTCAACCATACCTTAGCCATGTATTCTTCATTGGTTACCTATGGGTCTTGTAAACCGAGGCCCCCTTTGTTCTTTTGTCTGCACACCTTGTCCCATGCCACCAAGTCCCATTTCTTTTTGTCCTCATCTCCTCTCCATAGGAAGTATCTCTGGATTGCTCTGATTTTTTGTAGGATGCCTTTGGGGGCTGTAAATACTAACATTAGAAACGCCAGGATTTCTTGTAGGACTGCTTTAGTAAGGATTAGACGTCCGGCTAGATTTAGAGCTCTGTACGTCCAATTCTTAACCCTCTCCTACAACGTGTTTATAAATCATTCCCATATTAAATTCCTACACACCCTGTCTGTCAGGGGTACTCCCAAATATTTCATTGGGAGTGCTTTACGCTCAAACCCCAAAATTTTGGCCAGGTTCCTTTGGATTGCAGTATTTGTATTAAAGAAGTATGTCATGGATTTGGACTGATTTATTTCAGCCCTTGAGGCCTCTCCAAATTCTTCTAAGATTTTTTTATATGCCTTTTCTTCCTTTACTGTGGGGGTACCATGGAGCAGGGTGTCATCCATGAACTGTTGGTGTGTTGAGGTTGGGAAATCTTCGAAAGGTTTTAGGCCTTTTATTTCTCCTTCGGTCGTGGTGGTCTTTATGCTCCTACTCATCCCTTCCATCATTAGAATGAACATGAAAGGGGATAGCAGATATTCTTGTCTTATACCTCTCGTTGGATAGAACATCTTGGTTGGGGTTCCATTGACTAGCAGAAAGAAGCTTCTTGTAGAAACTAGGTTGATGATCCATTTAATCCAGTGTTGGTCAAACCCAAAAGCTTCCATCATCTTCGCCATATAGTTCCAACTTACTTTATCACAAGCCTTCACCAAGTCCAGTTGGATTAACATCCCCGCTTTCTTTTTACTTTTCATGGTATGTATTATTTAATGGGCTTGTATGATATTATCCATAATCTGCATCCCTTCTATGAATCCCTCCTATTCCTGTGATATCAATGCTGGAAGGAGTGGTTTCAATCTATTAGCTATTACTTTTGAAATAATCTTGTACACCGCATTGCACAGGGCTATCAGATGGTAGTGATTTGGTGTTCTGGCTTTGTTTTATTTTTGGATCAGAGTGATCATCATGGCATTCAAGGCCTTCAGGATGGAGGATGAGTGTCTGGAGTACTCCACTATACCATAAATATCATGCTTAACCACATCCCAACACGCTTTAAAAAATTCCACTGTAAAGTCATCTGGGCCCACTTATTATTATTTTGATATGGATCTGCAAAGGTTAAAATTTTTTTCCTCTATAGCCAAACTGGGGGTGTGCCTAACTATCCTCTGGATGGAAACGATCCTATCCCGGTTGGGTTCTTTGGCTATCTCCTGGAAGTGTTTGACCAATGTGTTTTCAATGTCCTGGTGGGACTCTCTTTCTATCCCATCCTGATCCCGGATCTTCATAATTTTGTTATGATATCTTCTCTCTATAGTTGTTTTTTGGAATAACTTGGTATTCCTCTCCCCTTCCTTAAGCCACCTGATTCTAGATTTTTGTCTCCATGAGGTCTCTTCTTGCTTACATATTTCTTCCCAATCCTGGAGTAATTCGTTTTCTTCTTTTTTCCTCTCCTAAATGTAGCCCTCTTGGATGCATTTTTCCTGTAGCTCTTCCATTTTGTCCTCTATCAGTTTTTTCCCCCCGTCAATGTTCCCAAAAACTTCTCTGTTCCACTTCTTAAGTTTTTTCTTTATGTGCTTGAGTTTTTTGTTAAGCCTAAACATCTTTTTCTCTTGTTCCAGGATCTCCTCTTGCCACCATGCTTTGATGTTCTCCTTGAAGGTTGGATGGTCGATCCAAAATTTCTCGAATCAGAAGGGCCTATTCTTTGGTGTTGTCTGAAAATTTGCCTCCAATTGCACTAGCCAGTGGTTGGATCCCCCCCCAGGGAAGCATACTGTGTTCCATCGCTAAACCCTTCATAATGATGGATTCTGAGACTAGGAATATATCTAACCTCGTGGCTACTTGGTAGTGTGATATTATTTTGTTGTTCCAAGTGAACTGGTCATTTCTAGTCTTGATTTCCACTAGCTCTATTTTATCTATGAAAGTTGTGAACTCTTCCGCATCTCTGTCTAGTCTCCAGCTTCCCCCTTTTTTCTCAGCCAAAATAACTATAATGTTGAAATCCCTAGCTAGAATCCAATGAAGGTTAATGTTCCTCTCCCTTAGATTTTCTAGGTCTAGGAGCATACTTCTTTTATCCTCCAATACCCGAGGCCCATATAAATTTGTACATAATACCTCCTCCATGTTCCCTATCACTTTCATTTTTACAGATAACGTGTACCTAGTGGCTTCAACAGAGAGTAGATTCATCGATTGTGGTTTCCATGGGGTGAGTATGCCTCCCACCGTGTTTTGAATCTCGAATGTCAGAAACTTGTACTTATTCCAATGCTTCTTACTTATTATTTCCATTCTATCCATATTACATTTTGTTTCTTGTATGAAGCATATATTAGGTTGTTCCATCTTTAGTCTATTTTTAAGGATTTGTTGTTTTCTAGGGTTGTTCAACCCTCTTATATTCCAAGTAATAAACTTCATTTAAACATGTGGAGGGGAGTTAGGAAAAATCTTTTTGATCTTACCTGAATTTATCAACAGTGCTCCTAATTCCTATAGGGCTACGTTGTTTGATTTCCTCCCTTTCTTCTATCTTGCCTGCTTTGGTGAGTGTTGTGGCTTCCCATATCCTATTTTGATACCCAAGTTTCCTATTTTTCCATGCATGTGCTTTATTCCTATGGTTTTTTCCTCCTCCCTAATAAGGAATAGATATTGGATGTGATCCAGTTGCTCCGTTGGTATATTGTCGACTCCCTGCTTTTTCCATTGTTCCAGTATGTTCGGGAGGTCTATCCCTTCCCTTTCTACGATGTTTCTGAGGTCTATGTCTTATGTTCCTACCTCTCTTGGTGTCATTTCCGAGTCGTTGTCTACTTGCTGCACTGGGATATTTGTGTCTCCGCCTCCTTCTTCCATTATACTCTCATTGTGTCCATGCTCTCCTTTGGAGATTTGGTTTTCTGTGGTCGCATTTGTTTCCTGTTCATTTATCTCCCTTTCTTCTAGCCTTTTATTTTCCTCTTCTTCCCCCTGTTTCGGATTTCCCCACCCTTCTTCTCTATTCCTTTCTTTCAGGTTACTCACTGTGGGGGGCTTGCCTTGTCTCTTATTTCCCCCACCTTTGTAGTTTGGCCTAACAAATCCATCCTCATCTTGTTATTGTTCAGTGTTTTCCTATTCCAATTTTTGTTTAAAGGGCATTCTCTTAGTAGGTTCCCATGTTCATGACACCTTCTACATTGAAACGAGATTTGCTCACAGTCTATGCTTTGGATCCATTCCTCCTCCCTAAATTCCAAGATAATTTCCTCTGGGAGTGCCCCCGAGACATCCATATCTATATAGATCCTCACATAGGATGTATAGTTCCCTTTTAATGTTTCTTCCGTCATCTTGACATATTTCCCCATATTGTTCCCTATGGCTTCGAAGGTGGACGACATACAATAATCTAATGGTAGGGAATAAAGCCTAAGCCAAAATGGTTCATTTTTAAAAGTCTCCTTTTCTGGGGAGAATTTTTCCTTCCACGATTGCATGTACAGTCCCGTTGAGGCATGGAAATATGACCCCCCCTCAAAGATTTTATCTATGTCTTGTAAGTTCATAAGTATTGTTGTAAAGAAACCTTTCGATCTCAGGTGGAGGTCGACTTCTCCACTCGGCTTCCATTCATATTTTATCCAACAACGTAGGGTATTTTATGTGGGCCACATCCCCATAAAATTGCAGATTAGGGTGTGCATCTTCATTTGATCCCAAAAAAGTTGGGTTTGGGGATCTTCTAGGATAATTTTTTGGATTAACATTGTTTTCGGCTTGCATGGATTGTTCCCACCTACCCCACTAGGGTTTGTCGTTTCTGACGTTCTACTCTGGGCCTTCCTAACCTCCTCCCCCACTTGGTCCTTTTTCCTTGGTTATCCTCTTTATTTTATGCTGTACATGATCTCGATGTACCTGTCAGGGGGTCCTTAAACCCCACGCCATGTGGCCCTTTCCCTTTGTCCACCACTACCTTCTTGTAGGAGGGAGTTCTGCTCCCTCCCCCTCTTGTCACCATGTTGTCCACTACTTAAACTGTAACCCTAGGACCCATGCCTGAAACCTCATTCAGAGTTGTCAGAGTTGAACCCTTCCAATCCCTCTTTTTTTTCTAAAACAACTTTTTTAAATTAGTGTATACATATTAATGTTTTTCAAAGATTTTTATAAAGAAATTCTTTTCACATTTTCTATAATGGTGATAATCATATCACCACTTTTTTTCTCTAATGGATATGTTTATAATTTTTTCCAATTTTCACATTTTCTACAATGGTGATAATCATATCATCACTTTTTTTCTCTAATATATATGACATGAGAATCACTCAAATTCATATTAATTCATTTAATTTTACAAAACATAATGAAAATTTTACTTAATTATTATAAAATTATAAAATTAAAAGACAATTGTTATAAATCTTAAAAAAAATTAAAAATTAAGAAGATGATTTCCTTCAATTTTGTGAAATTTTAGTACAATTTTACAAAATTCTATAAAATATTTGTGACATTTTAGAAACTTTTGAGGAATGTCATGCTTTCAATGCGACACGGGATGATTCTCATCATCTCTCCTCCCCCACATGTGATTCCTATCATTATCCCCACATCCCAATACATGAGACAAATTGCTCAAAATTACCCAAAATTTGGCCAAATTTCACCAATTGTTATAAAATTTGAAGCATACCTCCATTTTTGAAATGTTAATGAATTTGGAGAAAGTTGTTCAACTTTGGCCAACTTTTTTCCCAATTTTGTAAAATTTTATTAGTTTTAGCTCATAAAGGTGGAGGGGACTTTTTTCCCAATTTTGTAAAATTTTATGACTTTTAGTTCTTAAAGGTGGAGGGGACTCCTATCTACATGGGTGGTTCCCATCATTGTGCCCGCTCCCTCCATGTATAAAACAACTAAAAAAATTTCCAACTTCGATGATTTTTTTCAATATTCTTCACAATTTCAACAATGGAGTGGGGATGATGGGAATCACTCCTCTCCATTAACGCATGAAAGTTTTCAAAATATTACAAAATTTGAAAAAAAAAAATCATTAAATTTCATTATTTTTTATCTTGCAAAACTTCACAAAAATTTCATTCATTTCGTTTTTCTAAAATTTGTTAAAATTTCACATGAAAAATATCATTTCTAAATATTTAAATTTTTTTATAACTCTCTTTTAATTTTAAAACATTTAGGTAAGACTTCATTTTATAGAATTGAATATTAGATGAGATTTAAGCACTTGGCCGTCCCTTTTTAAAAATAAAAAAAATCCTAAATACAATCTTTTAAAAATACATTGATATCATAAAGGAAACGATAATTGAAATAGTTGATAAAAGAAGTAGATTGACTATATCACGAAAAAAAAACTATACTACATCAAAATTATTACTTTCATATTTTTTTTTGAAAAAAAGTTATGAGCCTAGAATTATATATATATATATATACCAAAAAAAAAAATATTATTAAATTGTTAATATTTTTTAAATATTATTAAAAAAATGGGGATAGAACCATTTTTCAAAAAACAATTAAAAAACATCTTCAAAAATATTTTAAAAAAGGGAAACTATGTGGAGTTATCATCAAGTGAGTAATTTAGTTATTGATTAAAAGGCTAAATGTAATGTACACTGATTTGAGATCATCTTATGGACCCAATTATCATGATTGTATTGTTCAAGACAATTAAGTGAGAACTTGTATAATATGTAGTATAGTTACATTACAATAAGATAGTATTATAACTATTTATAGTCAACATTATATCTATGTTAATTTTATAGGTTGTATATTTTGCATCTTCAATTAACACAATGGTTTATCTTCTATATGACTTTGCATACAAATTTAGTAATGCGTTTTTTTTTAATTACTAAAATCAGGTATTAGAATTCTTGTGATATGTATGTAAAAAAAATTAAATTAAATACATTCGAAAATACTAAACAAAACTTATATATTTTCTTATAAAACATTTTTCATAATTGCAATGCCTTTTACATAAACCAATATAACACATATATTATAGTATAACATATACTGTATAACATATGTGTTATATTATATTATATAACACGTCAATAATTCTAGACAATGATTTGCCTACACAACGTAACGTTTTGCTTATAAGGAAGATGAGCATATCTAAAGATAATAACAGAGAATAAATTTAAAACCTAAGTACTCCATTTGTCACAAGAAATGCATGCAAAAAAGACTAATTTTTGGACATCAACAGTGTTCCCGTATATTGTTTTGCATAAATTTGTTTGTTTGGGACGTAATATCAAACAGTTTGTTTAAATTCATATCAAACAGTTTGTTGTTAACCATTGTGAACAATGATTTTCCCCAGCTATTTCATTTTCCCATTGAAGAGTTTATGTAGTGGGTTTTTTTTCGCTTGGGCATTGAATTATTGACCCAAAAATGATATAACAAACAGGAATCCAAATGCCAAGAAAGCTATGAAGGTAAACTTGTTTTTTCCTTCTCAAAAATTTAATATCTAGAAACATATTTTCCCAATCAATGCAAACATCAACTACCATTTTTTCCAAATTGATTTGTCCCAACACAATCCACCTACTAAAAACATAAAAGAGACTTGTCATTTTGTTTTCCATCCAAATTGATTTGGCAAGCAACCAAGGAATTCATAGAACACTATCAACTCTAGGTACATAAAACATTATTTAATTTTGCTGGAACATTAAAACTAAAACTTTATCCATAAATAAAAGTTGGGTTTCAATGAGTGCATACTATGTTTACATAATTACATAAGAGAAATTAACTAATGAAGTTGGGTGGCATTTTACCCATGCAAATGATTTACTCATAAGAATTTCAAATTTAACACAAATCTATGCTATAATTTATCTATACAAATTGAATTGTTTATATTATATAAAAAAATAGAAACAATGCAAAGATGAGATATATTTTTCCCATATAAAGAGAATTGTTCTTATTATGAAAAAGTACAAATTTAGCACAAATCTATGCTATAATTTATCTATACAAATTGAATTGTTTATATTATTTAAAAATATATAAACAATGCAAAGATGGGATATATTTTTCCCATACAAAGATAATTGTTCTTGTTATGAAAACGTATAGAGAACATGACTCTTGGGCATCTCACCAACTAGTTGTCCAAGCTTGGTTTCACCACATGCACATTCATTAAATGATCCACAAACTTGTTTCAACAAGAATATTACTACAATTCTATAGTTAAATTAAAATTCATTATTAATACCTCATGACAAGTCAATAAAACCAATGGAAACAATAAATAAAAATAAAGTAATTTTACTCTGGTGAAGATACCCATTTACCTTAGAAGTTCAAGAAATTTCAGTTGGTTTACACTTGAGTACATGAGCATGCCATTTATATGTGTCCATAAGAAACCAAATATACTCATGTGATTTACTATGTGAATTCAAAACAAGTTAGTATCCAGGTTAGAATTACATTCATGTGCCCAAAATTAGAGTTCTAACATAAATCATGAGTCAAATCTCCAAATTATTCATTAACAAACATATTAGTTAGAAATCAAATTTCAAATATTAAAAAAAAAACATAAAAGATAACATATGTATACCTAACATAAGAATTGGTTCTAGCAATTGAATAGTATATCCAAATTCTCAGCATTTCCAACTATGATTGGGTCAATTGGTACCCATCCCATCATACCTTGAAAAAACTTATTTTCCTTATTCCCTTGAGTTATGTGAGTTCACAACCTAGAACATAAACAATAGTAGATTAGCAGAACATGTACCAGTGGTAGTGATTCCATCCACTACCCTTGATATGTAACACTAACTCCTCTACAAAGGATATCATAAATAATAATATTGATTTGATTCCAATTTTATATGCCGAGGGTATGATCATGCTCTAGGCTTGATTTATCAAATATATCTTACCATAGGTACTTATTTTGGTAGCATTTCATAAATAGTTAAGTGCATATAAGCCAGGATCCCTAAATTCATGGGAGCCTTTGTTATTTATAGGCTAGGCCCCCTCATTCCCCCATGTAAAATTAGTATTTCTTAATTTTCCAAATCATGAATCATTTCCCACCTAGGTGTCACATGGTGAAATATTACCTATTCTTCATAAGTTTTAAATTTATATTATTCATCCCCGGGAAGGTGTTACCCTAGGGACTTTTATATATTTTTAGTTTTCAATAAAGTTTAAATCTTCATTTTCATTAAAATATTATATTTTTAAGTTGCATAAAATGTGAGTAAGTTAATATAGACTAATCTAATCATGGGTCACGTGTAGCTACCTAGGTGTAGTCCTGAATTTGGTGAAGGTAAGAGAATATTGGGGACTTTGTTCCCTTATTGCACACCCCCTGAACAAAACTATGAGGTAAGCTACCTCACACAATCAGAAATCCTCTAGGTAAAGAAGCTTAGCATATATAAACATTTCCTAATACCCTACAAGAGACTCCACACCTCTATATTGAGACTAATTAGGTAGGACTAGAACCTCTACCCCTCCTGTAATCAACATGATCCAAATGCATCATGGTTTAATCCCACATCCATGTGGTGACTATCTCACAAGGTTTGACATTGTATCATGTGCATCCACAAACATACACATTTAGCATATATAAAAAACATTCATCATAACTCATAAACATTGATCAATAGCACAAGTTACCCATCTTGGGGTTCATATGTATAGCTCCATATTGGAGTCTTCCTTAAAATTTCATGTACACCCATCTCATTCAACCCGATAACCATTTTTGTACATATACTATGGTTATTATGATCTCATACCAACATGCATAACATATCCATAAAATCATAGAATTTAGATCACGAGATTAAAATATGATGAGGCTCATCTAGACTTAAGTCCCCTTATCTTGAGACACAAATCCACAAATCTTTAAGGGAGTTTCTTATGTGTTTATCCAACTTGCCACATCTCACACATATGTAAAAATATTAGGATTTCATAGCATTGATTGATAATCATATCAATATCACATGTTCACATTACAAGATAAATGCACAACCAACAATATCCTAATCCACATCAACGAAGACTCAAACACATGTCAATTGTCACTAAACATGTAAAATAAAATCATTGTAACATAGTTCTTACCAAACTCTTTCATACCCAAAGAAACAAAAAGAGTCTCATATTAAGGTCACACACACACACACACACTAATTTGTATAAGAGTCACAATCATATATAGAACATGTAGCACTTATCTATCTCCAAAGTCTCAAAATGAAAAATGGTAACCCTAAATACTAAGGGTTGACATCCAAGTCATGAACAAGATCAAGGAAAAGAAAAATGGGGCATTACATACTCCCCCTCTTATGGAAACTTCATCTTGAAGTTATTGTGAAAATAAAAAGGGATCCTCACAGTGTATAATATTTGTATTCTCCCAAGTAGATGAAATAAGAATGTAGAGGTTCCATTAGACCTTCACCTATTCCACAATATGATCTTTGACTTTTCATGTGTGTCAATTTAATATTTAAAATTGTCTTTGACTTTAGAGATTCCTTTACTAAAACCTACAAATTGTTCCAATCAAGAGCATGAGATGCAACATGTACATAATGTGGCAAATTTGGTACATTTAAAACACCATGCATCCTATGTAGTATGGGTGGAAAATTTGAAGTGTGATATGACATATGTCTGATCTTTTCTAGGATAAATGGTCCAAAAAATAGAGGTTAAAGTTTGGATCCTTTTTCCAAATTTAATGGAATACTTCTTGAGATTTACCTGTAAGAAGTCTTTATCTCCAACCTAATATGTATGATAAACTCTATGCCTCTTGGGGTTCTTTCAGCCTTTGTCTAATTAAATTCACCTAATCCCCCATCTTTGCAAAAGTATCAATTCTTCCAAAGATTCTATCCTATTCAATTCTATCCCAATTGATTAGATTTTTGCAAGGTTTACCATACAAAAGTTGAAATGGTGCCATATTAATGGAAATGTGAGAAATATTATTATGAAAATTTAACTAAGGGAATGTACTATTTCCATTTTATTTGTTGATCCATAATAGACATGTAGAAAATTTATTTTGAGACCTTGTTCGTTTTCTCTGTAAAAAGGGCGGAAAGAAAGGAATTTGCTTTCGTTTGCATGGGGGCTCTTCCTCAATGATGGGACAGGGAGAATTGTCTGGTTCAGAATCATCGCTAAGGATATGAACGGTAGGAGTGGATGATTCTGGTAAAATGTGGGGTGGGCTTGGTATGGTAGGGGGGTTAATTGGATTGATTGGGTCTGTGGGCAGACTGTTAGGTACTTCCGGAGGGTCTGGAGGGTTTTGTGGTTGTTGTTCTTGAAGATTTTTAGGAATTTCAACAGCTTCTTGGGGGTCTATGGGTGGGTTTTTTAGTGGAGGGTTTTGTTGGGAAAAACCCTTTTGTATAAGAAGTTGAGCGAGGCAATGATGGGTGAGGGAAAGGGTGGGATTTTTAGCCTTTTTACAGTAGTGCGACATATTTTTAAGACATCCGAGCAGATAATAAGGGATGTTTATCAATCTAGCATGCCGTAAATGAGACAATAGGACAAAATCATACTGGTAGACTACCTGTTATCGGCCTTCGCAGGTAAGGCAGTGTTTGACAAATTTTGCAACTTTCAGCCATGGAGGTGGCAACGAGCTCAGTTGAACACCCTGGCCTTTAGGTTCAATTTGTTCCCCTAGCAAGAAGAAATCCTACTGGGCATTAAGAATGATATGTTTGCGGCTGAACCAGCGAATTCCATTGGTAGGGAGACCTGAAACCTGTGCTATATACTCCTCTGTAACTGGGATCCGAACCCCTCGAACAATGGAATGATCTTCCTGAAGATTTTGAGCGAATTGAAGAACCCGTTGTTGATCAAATCCCTAGAGCCTCTGAAAATAACCCAGCCATCCTGCCTGTAGAAACATTTGATAAACTTCTGGATATAGTTCTAACAGGGCTATCGTGGTGGGTTCGTGCCATATAATAGGGCCTCCCATAGCTAACCGCTCAGTAAAATGCACCGGCAGAGAGTTGAGTAATTGCTTCTGTTCAGAGTGAGTTTTTCGGGTGAAGGCATGCAAATGGTAGTGAAACAAATGAAAGGATGGTGAAGAAAAAGAACGACGGTGTTGGATTCGTGTGAAATTATGGTATAGGATTTCGATATCCCCCCCCCCCTTAAAGTACGGCTGACATAATGATTTTACATGAGTGGTAATTATGAGTTGGGATCTTCTCATTAACTATAGTTCAATTTTGTTTACATATAAAATTTACATACCTCATCTTTACCTTTTGATTCTTACTTCAAACAAAATATAGTGCCTGTCCATAATACTTCTGCAGTAGTCGTGGCAGAGACCTTTGATTTGTTAGAGGAATTGTATCAAGGATTTGTTTACTGGAAGGACAAAATGTAGTCTGAGAGCGCAAAAGATTATTGACAGAGAATGCTGAAAAGTTGGTGTTTCAGCAATAGGGAAAGAATAGAGGAATGTTCGCTGAAGAGTGATGTTGCAGAATACTGCTAAGGCAGTGGTGTTTCAGCAGTGTGGAAATAAGGAGAAATTGTTGGACAGTGGTGTTTCAACGATGAGGAAAATGTAGAAAATTGTTGAATAGTGGTGTTTCAGCAATGGGGAAAATGTGGGAAATTGCGGAACAATGGTGTTTCGGCAATGGGGAAAACGTGGAAAATTGTTGAGCAGTGGTGTTTCAGCAATGGGAAAATGTAGAAAATTGTTGATCAGTGGTGTTTCAACAATGGGGAAAATGTGGAAAATTGTTGAACAATGGTGTTTCAGCAATGGGGAAGATGTGGAAAATTGCTGAACAATGGTGTTTCAACAATGGGAAAATGTAGAAAATTGTTGATCAGTGGTGTTTCAACAATGGGGAAAATGTGGAAAATTGTTGAACAGTGGTGTTTCAACAATGGGGAAAATGTAGAAAATTGTTGAACAATGGTGTTTCAGCAATGGGGAAGCTTGGCTCTTCTTGAAGTAAGATCTTCCCTTCTTAGTAGGCCTTTTCTTTGATCAAGAATCTGCAAAAATCAATTGTAACATGCTATTTCCTGACAGGGATTATTAGTAAACGAAATCTAATCTAATACTAAAGAAATTAAATTAAAAAGAATTAATTGCAATGAGGGGTAGGAGCCCCCTCTAAAAAGAGGTAATGA
>ML785567.1:393833-407807 GCA_009831015.1 Picea engelmannii
TTGGATAAGGACCTAAAAAGTGAATGGACTAGACTCATAATTTTCTCAGGGAATGCTGAAAAGGTATCTCCAAGGAATGACCAAGCCCTCAAGTCAAGAAAATATGCTCCAAAATACAAGGAAGATGCCTCTCCAAGTCAAATTATCACCAAAAACACCCACATGGCTGTCATAAACCCCACATGTGTAGGTTTTCCCTTAAATCATGTGAAAAATATCTCTAAAAGTGATGAAAGAAGGAGGATGCTCTAGAATATCTAGCGTTGCATGTGTAGAGGGTTTCCATGTATGCAATAATACCTCAAATGTGACTTATAGGATGTGACCAATGCCTTGGAATATGTGTATTTCCTCAAGAACTGTGAACCTGCCTTGAGAGATGTGAAACTGAGTGAACATATACAAAATCATCTTTGATAGTAGATGGCCAAAGTGTGATGAATGCATACAAGAGAGATCCATGCTTAAGAATATAAAAGTGTTCTATAAATGGGTGTGACAACCTTTACAAAGAGAAACAATTTTACATCATATATAAAGGGGTAAGAGATACTATGCAACTCGCCTAGATCATGTGTCCTAGTAGATCCACCCCAAGATGGTTGCATACCAATCCAGATAATAAATGATTGGCATGATGAAGAGTTACCAATATCAAGGGGTAGTCGACTGGAGCCATAAAATCAAATCCTACCTTGAAATGGGAACTAAAAGGATGGGTTATTACCAACCACATGGGGTCTAGAGATACTACATATCCCCCTTGCTAATACATAGAACATCTAATTATGGTCCAATGCAATACATGAGTGAAAATACAACCACACTTTTGTCTCATCATGATACAACAAGGAACACAACTTTATCATATGATGGTCCACATATGGAGAAAAAATATAGGGTACATTGTGGTGAATCTAAGGTATAAAAGCTGGCTCCAACTTGGGGACATGTTCTCATCTTGAGATTGCATGAGAAATATAGATTCCACAAAAGTTGTAAACCTGAAAACATTGTCAACCAATAGATGTCAAACACGAGGAAAGGTGAAGACACAAGTTCCTTTTCTCCTTACCTAAAATATAAATAAATCCATGTGTAAATGGAATCTATATCCAAGAACATGTTAGTATCGCCATGTCTCAGAGAAAAATATGAACATGTAAGAAACATTTAAATTTCTATTCTAAAAAAAAATAAAAATGTAGAAATTAATAAAATGAAAGCACACAATTAAACAAGGTTATCATAATTACTATAGTACAAGGATGCCCTATGGAATCAGATATTACCTTCATATAATATCTTCAAAAATTTCCCATTCATGAGAAAATAAAATTGCTCACCATCTAGATGACTCAAATAGAAAGAATTATTAGCTACAAAACCTTCAATTTTGTAAGGATGTAGCCAAAGAATTTTAAACTTACCATGCTTAAATTCCTTTTAATTTCATTTGTTCCACATGAGAACAATATCACCTTTTAAAAATTTCTTGGGTGAGCCTTCTTTTTCAAAATTTGTCTTCATATTTTCCCAACTCTTTGCTAGATGATCAAAGAACATATTTGATTCTTGTCAAGCTCTATAAACCATTTGATTTTGTTTTTCACTGCATCTTGATCATATGAGAACTGTGACATTAACTTGTAAACCGATATCTTCAATTGAACTGGAAATGTAACATCCATCCCATACACTAAATTTAAAATGGGCTCTTTCCAGTGGAATCCTTCTTAGTTATTCTATCATCCCATAGAGTATATTTTATCTTTCTATCCCAACATTTCTTGTTTCCCCCCACTTTTCTATCATCCCATAGAGTATATTTTACCTGACTGGTGTTGACAGTTCTTAATGCGGTAGCTTCAGACCATCGGGTAAAGTAATCTATGGCTGTCACAATAAACTTGTGTTGTTGTGAGGAAGGGGGGTTGATTGGACCTATGATATCAAGTCCCCACTGCTGAAAAGGAGAATCTACTAAAACGGGTTGCAAAGGAAAGGTTGGTTTTTGTAACTACCCTGATGCTTTTTGACAAATGATACATTTACGACACAAGGCATGGGCGTCTCTAAGAAGTGTGGGCTAGTAATAACTGGTTCTTAAAACCTTATGGGCAGTGGTGTCACCACCAAAATGACCACCATCTTCTCCTGCGTGCAACTCGAGCAAGACTTTTTATGCTTCGTCTTTTTCAAGGTAGCGCATCAGTACGCCATCAAAACTCTGACGAAACAAGATACCATTAACCAGATGAAAGGAGGTAGAATTTAATCTCAATGCTCTTCTTTTAGCGGGATCCAGGTGACGGGAGGTGACCCATGTTCAAGACAAAATCTTATATCATCATACCAAGGACTGACATAGTTTTGTGTGCAACAGATTAGATTTTGATCGTGTTGTCCTAGGTTTGACATATCACTTTCTTCTTGTTGTCCTGCTGCTGAATCAGCAACGAACTTGCATAACCCTTGGCCTCTCACTATCTGAGCTGGGGTGATTTATAATTCATACTCCTGCAAAGAGGTGACCCAGTTAGCTCTCTTTTCACCTAGTTCCTTCTGCACTAACAGGTTCCTCACGGCTGGGTAGGGGACAATGACTTTCGTCCTAGACTTCAAAAGATAGGACCGGAAGTGCTTAACTACTTTGAAAATAGCGTAGGCTTGCCGATCTACCGCTAGGTAATTAAGTTTAGCGCCTTTGAAAGCAGAGCTCATAAAGGAAATGGGTACTTCATTGTTCTCGACATTCTTTTGGGTTAGGACGACGACATAGGAACGGTCATAAGCAAAAGTATAGAGTGTAAAGTCTTGAGAAAAATCTGGGCTCATGAGAGACAGAGCGTCTATTATGGCCTTCTTTATTGCATTAAAAGCCTGACTTTCTAGGGGTCCCTATTGATATTGGGTGTCTTTCTTAATTAGATTATGTAAAGGCCTGACCATTTCGGAGAAACTGGGGATGAATCTCCTCACGAAGTTAATCTGGCCTAAGAAAGACTACATAGATTTTTTGGATGTAGGAGTGGGAAGTTCCGCGATGACTTGAGTCCTTTTAGGGTAAATAATCATCCCTTCACTAGACACAATGAATCCCAAGAGTTTACCCTGTTCTACTGCAAAGATGGATTTTTTAGGATTCAAGGAGATGTCGTATTTACGACATCGCAGTAGGACGGCTCGTAAGTGAGCTAGATGATCGTTTTTGTTTTTAGAAAATACGGTAACATCATCTAAGTAAACTACGATGGACTGATTGATTAAGCCTCGGAAAGCAATGTCCATTGCTCTCTGAAAAGTGGCACCAGCATTAATCAATCCAAAGGGCATTTTACGATCAGCATAAGTGCCCCACGGAGTACAGAAGGTAGTTTTAAGTTGGTCTGGTGGAGACATCAGGACTTGGTTGTATCCCGAGAAACCATCCAGTAAGGATAGCCTCTCAGAACTAGATACCTGTTGAAGGATCTGTTCCACGGGTGGGATAGGATAGTGGTCTTTATCAGACGCTCTATTAAGGTTTCAGAAATCGACGCAGAGTCAAATTTCCCCACTTTTCTTCCGGACTGGGACAAGGTTAGAAACCCATTGAGTGTGACTAACAGGAAAAATTATCTTAGCATTTAGGAGCTTATTCAATTCTTTTTGAACAGTCGGTTCGAGCTTGGGGTGCATTTTCCTTAGTTTTTGTTGAAAGGGTAAGGTTTGGGGCTTCATAGGAATGACATGCTGTATGATATTAGGGTCGAAAGTTTTAAGGTCATCATACGTCCATGCAAAGACATCTTTAAATTCTTTGAACAATTTAATAAATGCAAATTTTTCTTGTTGAGAACACCCCAACCCTAGATTAATGCACTGCAGATTGTCCTTAGTTCCTCAGTTTACTTTTTCATAAGATAATGAGGAACTATTGGTTTTATAGTTGACCGTCTTTTTAAATTTATCTTGAAGATCATAAAACTTCTCTAATCTAACTACAGATTTAGGGATCGAGTTTACCATGTCCGATGAAGATTCAGGAGTTCTCGGATCTGGTATTACCGTGGAATCGCACAAATTGTTGTCGTGCGTGTGTTCGTCTATCACCGTGCCTTGAAAGGTTTCTTCCATGTGCAGAAAGTTAATAATCTGCTGATCATCGTCAAAGACTCTCTAGTTCGTGATGTTGTCGAGAACGGATGGCCGGAACAGCAGCTCAATAAAGAATGCATCTGGGGACAAGCCTTCTGCAGGAATAAGTTTAGAAGCTACATTAGCTAATAAATCTGCTTCAGAGTTATTCAATCTAGGAATAGAATTTATATTGAAATCAAAAAATTTATTCATTAAATTCCATACCTCGGATTGGTAGCTTTTGAGATGCGGAGACAGATAGTGGATAGAATCTCTTACCTGTCTAACCACTATTTCAGAGTCGCCAAAGACGGTTAAATTTTGAATGTTCATATCTGAAGATTTTCTGAGACCTTGCAGTAAAGCCTCATATTCTGCAGTGTTATTAGTACATTCAAATTCCAACCTACATGCAATTAATGTTTTGTTACCTACCGGATCGATAATAACGCAGCCTTCTCCAACTCCTTCTTTTTACTTTGACCCGTCGAAATAAAGAGACCAAATTTGATTTCCATCGGGTACATGAGACCGTTGCGTAGAAGCTATTGGCTACACATATGCTACAATCTCGGACTGTTGTTCTGGATTGGTGATAGGTGAAGCCTCGGCCATGAAATTGTTGAAGAAGGTGTCCATCCATCGTACTTCAGGTGAATCAGTAGAAGGTGTAAATGGTTCGTTGGGATCGTTCAAATCTGTGACCGTGAACTTAAGGTAGCGTTCACGATTTACCTTGATCTTGTTAGGATTACCGTTGTCTGGAAGCCATAGATGGGACCAATCTATCACGAAATAAGCATGTAGCTGCTCTGACTAGTCCCTGCTTAAAAACAGACCATACACTTCTGGAATATCCACAACAATTATATCAATAACTTGATGAACCTTGGGGTTAGACGATAATCTAATAAGCACATTCTTCAGTTCGCCTATAACTTTAACATTGGTCCGATCAAGCTGTATGATTTTTAAAGTAGATCGTTCAACTTCTGCATTAATCTTCTGGCATACAGACCACGGCATCACATTGGATGACGCTCCTGAGTCTACCATACAATTGTGCACGTTTCTATTAAAGATTTCGAAAGTTAACAAAAATAGAGGTACATTTTTGTGAGTGCTAAGAGTGGTAGCTTGTGGATTTTTACTCGCAGTTTCTATAGCTACTTTATCTACATTATTTACATTATTTACATTACTTACAGGAAGACTCCCTTTATCTTGTGGATCAGGGTTGTTCTTAGTGGAAGTCTTCTGGGGAACTTTGTTCTGCACAACCTTGTTACCATTAGAATTACCATTTTTTCCATTCTCTGAGATATTTTGTAACATTTTTTGTAGCGGAAATGGAAATTTCAATAACTCATACATAGAAATGTTAGCTCTCAACGTTTTAAGATCTTCAACTACATCATAATCTAAGTTGGGGTTCACATTACTCTGTTTAGTCTCAACTGATTTAGATTTCTTTGGAGGCGAAGTTGTAGTGTTTTCAGCAGAAGGTTTGTTTGTTGTCTTACTCCTGGTATTATAGGGATGTACTGTCTCGAAGTTAGCATGAAAGATGCTATCCGAGAAGTGTCCGAAAATGTTTGGAGAAGACTCTTCTTCTTGAACTGTCTCTACCTCCTCAGGGATCTCAGGAGGCATCAAGTTATCTTGGGCTTCTATAATTGTTTGAAGAGCGCATTGCAGACTTTCTAGATTAAGGCCTTCGGTGGTTGGATTAGGTCGGTTGGTAGGAAAAGGATTCCGGAACGGGGGTTTGTAAGGCCCTTTGCTCGAGGAAGCTTCTTCGGTCGTCCTTTTTAAGTCTATAACTTGATTTGACAGTTTTTGAACAACTTTAGTTAATTTTTCTAAATTCGAGCTTTCAGGTTGTGTTTTACTTTGAGTAGGTCTGGGGAGGATTTCGATATTCTTTTTGGAAGAAGAACTAGTCTCTATTTTGTTGCTAGTAGAATCTTTAAGACTAAGAATGTCTTTTTCAATATGGCTAGCCTCCTCGAAGGCTTCTAAAAACGTGGCTTTCTTAGATCGTTTAACCCAAATAGCTATACTTTGATGCAAAGCTTTAGTGTAGTATGTTATTATAAGATTCTCGGCAGGCATGGAATCTGCAGGGATTCGGTTTTTAAGTGTTAAGAATCTTTGATTAAAGTCTTTAACCTTTTCTTTCGGGTTCATTCTTAAGCTAGAAAGATCCATGACTAGGACTTCCGAAGGTTTACCGTCTCCAAACTTTTCCAAAAAGCATGACTCGAACTTTCCCCAAGACACGATGGTATGGGGTTGTTGGGAAAAGTACCAAGTGGATGCATTACCCTGAAAAGTATAAGGGAACAACCTACAAACAACATCTTCATGTTCGACATTGCGGAGTCTTATGGCTAACATAAAAATTTTAATGTGATCTTCAACGATCTGTTTTGATTCAGGGTCAAACTTGGGAAGCCATTTCTCCAGGTGTTTAGGTAAGGGATGCTGAGCTCCAGGTACAGCTATGGCATCCTGGTCAAGCCAAGGTCTAGCAGGGTTGTTCTGATTTTCCATTGGTGTAGTGGGTGTGGAAGGTTGAGAAGGGGAATCGCCTTCGTCAGAGGAATCCCCTCCAGAAGAGGAAGGAGATGATGGAGGTGGTAAAGGGGGTATACCGGATCCTCCTGCAGCAGGATTTAGGTTTGGATCTGTAGGATTCATAGTGAGATTAGTGCCTCCTAATTTTTCTCTGATATCAGATAAGTCTAAAGGTTGGTCCAACGGACGGTTTGGTTGCCTCAAACGAGCCAAGACACTATGAGTTCTTATAAGAGATTGACGAACAATCTCTTGTATGTCACCACCTGTAGGATTAGGGGTTGTTGGCTCAACTGTGATTCGTGGATCGTCGGTTGAAGTAGTTGTTGTTTGAAGGGGAATATTATCGTTTGAATGGCTTCGAGTCACCATAGGTGAGCAATTAGGTGGTGGAGGAGTCTTGCGACCACCTCGTTCCATTAATTAAATTCAGGCCCTCCTTCTAGCGCCATTTGTTGACGGGCGAAATTGACCGTCCGTCAACCGGGAGAGTGGAACCGGTTCGGGGTTGTCTAATAACCCAAGCCGTTTGGGATGAACGACCTTGACGGGTTTAGCGGCTCCGTTAGCCGATCTAAGTCCTAAGAAAACAAAAAAGAAAAAAAAATACTCTAAACTAACTAATCTAACTAAAACTAACTATTAAACAAACTAATAAACTAATCTAACTAAAACTAACTATTAAACAAACTAATAAACTAATCTAACGAAAACTAACTATTAAACAAACTAATAAACTAATCTAACTAAAACTAACTATTAAACAAACTAAAACAAAACTAACTATTCTATATATACAATCTACTAACTAATACTATACTAACTCTAACTAATTAACTATCTAACTACTAACATAAATAAATCTTATTCACAAAATATACAATATTAACAATTTACAGATTTAAATAAAACCTGAAAAACTCATTAATATTCTTTCCTAAGACAGAAAGAGATATTTTTTGTTGATTTTATAATTTTATGAACAGAAATAAAACAGAACTAACTAAACTAAACAACTAATATACTAATTCTAACTACAAATCTAGCTAAACATATATCTAACTAAACTACTAATATTATACTAACAAATTAACCAAACAAATAAATAACAAATTGACCTAGAGAAATGCTCCAGGTTTGTCCTGTGTATGATGATTGTCTTAGCTGATCGGAGGGAGGAAACCCACACCGAATTATCCAGGCGCTCCTTGTAAACAGAAAGCTGCAATGCTCTTCAAATATGATTAGAAGACAAACAAGACATAAAAATTACAACAATCTTATGATTTATAAATCTTCACAGTTAGATAAACCTGTATGCAAAGACTTATACAAAATGATTCAATTAATGAAGAAGAGAAATCTGTGATTCATCAACTGAAACAAAGTAATTGCTGTATTTTTTAAGTAATGAAAGAAATCATATATGGATAACACATTAATTAAATCATATCATTCTGCAATAGATTACGATAGCTAAAGTAGTCTATAATCAACTGAAATGACATGCATAAACTTGAAACAAAAGATTGATAATATGAAAGTGAAAGCTGTAGCAAAACATCAATTCCTGTCTCAGTTTGTATTAGAAATCCATAGCCTGGTTCTCCCACAAGTGAGGATGCCCTTATTACAAAAAATAATAAGTATTTAAAGACCTTCCACAGGGTAAAAAATCCA
This sequence comes from Picea engelmannii, assembly GCA_009831015.1. NCBI lineage: Eukaryota > Viridiplantae > Streptophyta > Pinopsida > Pinales > Pinaceae > Picea > Picea engelmannii. The sequence continues at coordinate 402,216 of ML785567.1, forward strand.
TGTGGAAGTTATCAAAACTGTTTACATAAAATCTGGGAAGATATCCCAAGTCTGACTAAACTAGGAACCTAAAATAAAATTAAAACACACAAATATCTCCTAGACTGTCCAGCATGTCCAATGCAATTTGGATGTACCTGAAAAGGGTTAAAAATGGACAAGTTAGAAGGGTATTTTATTGATAAAATGATAAAAAAATCTAATTCTATAGACTAGCTACAGAATCTTGCGATTCTGTAGCTGGTCTAAATCAGACACAGAATCAGTATTAAAATCAATTAAAATCTTTCAAGAATTAAATTCAACTATTAACAAGTATATAATAGCTAATTGAAAGACAAACGAATCATTCAAATTGAAATTGTCATACTAGTTTGAGATCAAAACACGATTAAGATCAATCAAACGACTAAAGAAAGGCATATACTATGTTTCGTTTGTTGTCACAAAATCGGGTAAACATAATCGTAATGAACAGTAATGAAATCTCTTTGATATCAAACTAAAACCGATACAGTTAAACAAATCAATTGCCTTATCCATCAACAGGAAAGATGATCGAATATATACGAAAACAACATGATCATTTCCGGATTTGATACAATTGTATAACATAAACGAATGATCCATCAAGTCAAAACTGGTGTGTAAATTACCACAAACGAAATGATAATGGAATCAATCGATCGATAACGGGATCTGTAGGATTTGTTCAATCATTTGTTATTGCTATTTGGGGCAAACAAAATCGATTGACATTGAACGAAATCATTCCTTTCAAACGAATTATAACTGAATTTGACAGAGATAACATATGTCGACCAATTCGTTTTGCAAATTAAAATCAAGCAGAGAAACATCTATGATACGAATCCAACTCATGAAAATCATCGTACTAACTGAAAATACACAGCAATCCAATCAAGACAAGAGTGAATCGAACAATTGGGGTTTAACATAGTCGTTGTGAATCAAAACCGTTCCATGATTCGAGCGTAGATATCTTTTGCACAGGCTTAAATGAGAATATTGTTTCCATAAAAAACAGAGTCGTTCTTTCCAAATCGGAGTTGATCAGAGTTGTATTCCTGATTTAGGAGATTGCATCACATCAATTCAAACCCACGAAGTCGTTCCAAAATCATACAAACTAAATTAGAGCCGATATAATCTAACCATAATGAAATCATACCAAATCAAAACATGATCGTGCTCTAAATTTAGCATGAAAAACCTCCTATTCAGATTAGATGCAAACAAATCCAATCAAAAGTAAACCATTGATTTTGTTAAATCAACAGACAAACGAATCAAATCTGATGAAAACCTATCAAAGGCTAAACTGGGTATGACCGAATCATTTAACCAAACCACAACCTCATTTAATTTTAGCAAAACGAAAACAATGTACAAGATGAACAACATAACCGTTTTCGATATGGATTAACAGAGTCATTTCGAACAATAGACAGAGCTATTTGAAAACCAAACCCAAATCATTATATTAATCCTAGCAATTCACAAAATGAAATTGATATCGAAATTCATACCTGGATGACGAGTAGATGGCTTGATCATGACATTTTGGAATTGACGATGGCTGTAGCCGATTCGACATTCCTGAAAACGATGGAACCAATGGTTTTCTGCTTCCTATCATTTGCTTGAAGCTCGTCTCTTTGGCTGGTCAACACTGCAACTTGGTTCTCCAGCGATTTGATTTTCGATTGAAATAAGGGAATGTCTATATAGTATCGTTCCAACCACACATCACATTGGTCACATGACAACTGTACGGGTTTCGAAAAAGTAGGTGAGGGTTTGGTTAAATTGTCGAGGGTTTTGTTAGGTAGCTTGATCCCAGGGTAGCTAGGATTGTTCCTTAGGCAAGGGGGGAGATTAGAAACGAATTCATAGGGTGGTTCGGAGCACAGACAATGTGAGTAAGGGTACTCACTAGCTAGGAAGCGTTCTATGTCAGAGTCTGAATCTTCACTGAGGACTATGGGCTTCTGCTCAACACTAGGTTTAGGTTTATTTCTAGCCATTCTCGAGATAAGCTGAGCATTCTTTTTACCTTTTCCATCAACAGTAGGGTTTCCCTTGAACTTTTCTCTCATAGGCTTTTTTATAGCCTCAGCCTTCTTAGTTATAACGTCGGGTAAGTCAACATCAGGGTCAACCAAGGGTTTAGGAGAAGGCAGTAGGACATGGAAGGACATGGGTGGCCTGACCTTAGCTTCATTAATCATAGGCTTGTCAATCTGGACAGGGTCTGTATCATCAAAACCATTTCGAGAGATAAAAGATCGCCAACTATCACCGTGGAGACTTAAGTGATGAACAACGATGAGTCTGATTAGGCCATGGTGGAGCAGGCTACTATCGGTCTTTTCTCTTTTAAACCCTTTTGACATTTTGTATAGGCTACGCTGGAAATAAAAAGGCATATTCAATGGATACCCTATAAAATTCATTAACAGTCGAAGGTGATAAAGAAAAGTGAGTCCATATCGACCCTCACAGGTCACGAATTGTTTGACCACCATAAAAAGATCATGCCATCGTGGTTTAAGCGTGGAAATCAACATACCTCTGTCACAGGATGTGACCTTTCGTGAGACGAACAGAAGTGGCCATGGCACCTCCTCCACTTTAGAGTTTTTAAACCAACGTTGGCCCGTGGATGGTAACCCTGTGGCGGAGCTAATGAACTATTCATTGATTTCCAACTGAATGTCACCCACCTTGGCCCTACAGCCATCAAAAGTCAGGGAGAACTATTGTGCAACAAATAGATTAAAACCCTCGAATCGTTGTACAAAGGTGAGGCAACCTCTATCCTCTAAGTCTTTCAGTGCATTGTCGAACAGTAGCAAGGCTTGGCTACCATTCGGTTCAATTCGCACCACCGGTGCCATGGAGAAGAGCACATGGTAAGTCCAGGGTTTGAATCATAGCACACACAGGAGCAGAGTGCACGAAGGGTTACCCGATGCTAGAAGAGGTGAAACAGGGATAGGCATAGGAATTAATGACATCATGCGAAGGTGGTGGAGCTTATTTGCTGGCCATGCATAATAGTTATTGCCAAGGTACAACTGTCGGCACTTTAAACTATACAAATCTCAACGCACATGTGTTACAACTATGCCATTTCAATCAATCCATTGAAACCTTTGGTAAGTGGATAAACCACACGCGCAAGCAATAGTTATGCCATAGTTTTAAAACCAAACATACAAATCAAAACCAATACCAATTTTTTGACTATGTGACATGCATTGTAACAATTCATATCAAGAGTTTAACCAATGTGCCAATGCATTTTGAACTAGGTGTCATATCAAATGAAATATATCAAGGGTTTAACCATAACACCTATATATTTTATGAAACCAATGGTCAAGTAGATCAAATCAAAGAACATATAAATCTAATCGCCAATGCATCACAAACTCAATGAGATAAAGTCACACAATCAATCCAAGAATGTCCAATGAGTACAGATCAAAAAGTTTTGCCAACTGCATAATGATAAGTGAAATGTAAGCGCAATGGGCATATCGACAAGAATGATAATGACAATTCAATAATGATTCTAATGCGACTTCGAAAGATCAAGTTTTCACGCTTACAGTCGTGAAAACAAAAACGAAGGTAAATGCACAAATGTCACAAAAAATAAAAATGTCGTTTATTTGAGAATTGCAACGAAAAATTAATGTTTGCAAAACATTGGTGTAGGCAGCTTATAAAACAGTAAAAAAAAAAGTGAATTGGCTGCCAACATAATCCAGACTTATAACACAAGGGATTTCATAATGGATTCTTTGATAGACTCAAAATATGACTTTCCATTCTCATCCCACTTGAAATCCACATCTTTCTTAATCAACTTGTTCATTATTTTGGAAAATTTTGGGATAAATATTTAAATAAAGTTGATTTTTCCAAAACAATGATTGCAAGGATTTCTTTTTTGAGGTAAGGATATTTATTTGATACCTTTAATTCTTTTAGGGTTAACATTTACCCCATTGTTTGAAACTATATTACCATTTATAATATTTCCTTCAAGAACCCAAAATATTGACTTCTTCGGGTTCAATGATATTCCAATATACATGTGACATCTTTCAAACACTTTCCTAAGATTTCTAACATGAGAAATTATTTCCTTTGAAAACACAGTGAGATCATCTTGATATATCTCAATTATTTTTCCCATAAGATCTCTAAATGCATATTCCATGGCTCTTTGAAAATTGGCACCTACATTAATGAAACCAAATGGCATTCTCAAATACTCAAAGATTCCCCAAGGTGTGGTAAAGGGAGTCTTATGTCTATCATATTCATTACCCACACTTGATTGTAGCCTAAAAATCCATCCAAAAATGACATCATTGTCAATCCTGTAATTATTTGCAATAAATTCTCCATGTTGGGCAATGGGTAATTATCCTGTTAAGATGATACATTTAGATTCCTAAAATCTACATACAGTCTAATCGCTCCTATCTTTTTTCTTACCACTACAAGGTTAGATAAACAATTTTAATGTCTTGTAGTGACAATCATCTTTTCTTAAAGCAACTTCTACAACTCCTTTTGAATAATGGGAGCCAACTTTAGATTAATCTGTCTCAACTTTTTTCAGAAAGGTTTGGCATCGTCCTTAAAAGGTATAGTATGTTGGATAATACCACCTTTGTAATCCTTCAAATCATCATTGGACCAAACAAATATATCTTTATATTCTTTGATCAAATTCTCAATTTCCCTTTTTTCTTCACTTGAAGTTCCTTTACCAATCTTCACAATCTTTGGAATTTCTAGGTAACAAATATTAACTTCCATGTACTCGTCGGGTTTAGCCATCACCTTCTTTTCCTTATACATGTCATGTATATCAAACACCCCTTCCAAAGGAATAATACCAACATGAATCATGTTATATATCAACTTCTCTTGATACTCTATTCCTTCTTCTCTTCAATCAAAACCATTCTTGGAAAACTCTTGAAGGTTGTTAATGAATCTTATAGTTTTCACATCATCATAATTTTTTTTTAAATGTTCAACATTATTGGGAATTGAAGAGATAAAAATCATCTCTAACTTCCCACCTTCCAAAAAATATTTTCAAGGAGAAAGAGTTGAAGTGGATATATCTAAAGCATCTGATTTCTCATTAAACATTATATTCTCCACTTCTAAAGACAAATCATCAAATCATTCCATGGCATCCCACATTGCACTTATGTATCTCTTCAAATTTTCATTGTTAGATGAAAATTGATTCTTTACTTGTAGGATTACCAAATCAGAGTCACCTTGGATTTTTAGAATCTTAATTCCCATGTTATTATCCATATTAAATCTAAGGAATGTTGGAAGATTGATTGTTTTCATTGATGTCAACCCTAGTCATGGGTTTTGGACTGCAAGATTGATAAAGGTATTTGGACATGAAGGAAAATGCACATGCATATACAACACCCATGAATGGATAGTATACATCATGTTGTTTCCATTGGTATGTGGCACATCACATGGATCCTCATGGTTGAGGAGAAATGAATTTTT
>ML785567.1:414077-440625 GCA_009831015.1 Picea engelmannii
GGTGCTCGTTTCCACCCAACCGTAGGCGTAGCGACTCCAAATGGATTTACCACTAGCCACCCCCGAGCTGAGACCACGATTTCCTGAGACTTGCGTCTTCCTGTATTTCAATGTCCAGGAGCGAAGGTTGCAATCCTTCCTCCCTGCGATCACTCACTCTGCGTAGAGATTGCCAGAGTTCCCCTCGCGTCTGCCCCTATCAATCGTTCCAGCCATACGCCTTATCCTCTCACGAGGTTGCGTGTGGCACGATTTCCCTCGCACTGATCAGGCCTGACGTCCCTACAGATGGGCGGTTCACCACCCCATCCCTCATCAAGACATCCGCCTACCAGTCTCCGAGCCATTAATTTTCAGGGCCAGCGAGCCGCTTTTGGTTCTCCGGGCCAGTGGAGTCCAAATACGGTATTAAATTCTCAATGGAAGTTAACGCCCCTTTTTCAAGGTGCCCTCCACCACCATCGTGGTCTCTTTTCCGCACATCCCCTCTCAGCTGTTCTGCAATAAATTCAAACTATCATTTACATTCATTGACCTCTTCCTGCAGGTCCATTTACAGCACATATTCATACTTATGATTTTTTCCATAGTCCTTGGCCAGTTCAGTTATATTTACAATCTGGGGGAAACAGGGTGTTACACCCTGGGTCTACCCCTGTGCCAAAAATCACATAGGTATTCTAACATGTGGGAATAGTATCATAATATAGGTCCATTTGGATGCTACCTCCAATATTAGCATCCCACTTTCATAATAAAATCATTCCCCAAGCATCCGAAACATCGATGCCAACCACATCCATAGTCAAAGAAATATCATGAAAAGATGCAAAACTCACATGGAGATCCTTAATCAAACCAAAAAACTTTACTTCTTTGGAATCCATAGCACCTATGTTTCTCTATGGTCTTGTGGTTTTAAGTCCCAATTGATTCATCACATTAACATACATCACATTGGTGGAGGCTCCTAAATCTAACATATAGTTATACAATAACAAATGACGAACCACCAAAAATATGAAAAAGCGTTGAGGGATTGGGTTTTTCCTTCCTTCTTGATTCATTATTTGAATAATACTAGGGGCATATTCAATTTTATCTACAATTTGGGTTGATTGACTTGTTAATTGAAACCACAAAAATTCCTTCATTTGTTCTCTTACCGAAGGAATCTTTGGCAACTCAACAATAAGAATAAGCACCTTATCATTACTCATCCAACTAGTTACATCGAACTTTATATTTAAAGGATTATTCATTAAAGGACTACTTTGAGTCATCTCCATACTTGGTCCTATAGGTTGATCATATTTCTTAGGAACTTCAGGATGAACTTATTGGTCTCCCTGAGGAGGATTACCTATTTTTCTTTGATAAGTTATACCATTGAATCCTTCTGCATACATCTTATTAATTTCCTTAGGGGAAGGATTCACACCAAACAATGCATTATCCTTTTTCACTTCTATGGACTTGTCCTTAACTCGTTGCATATTCTCTTGAGACAAGTGGAACATTTTTCTTCCATATGGCAGAGTGTTGCAAGTGTACAAGTATCCATCACTATTAGGAGAACTAGCTTTCATAATTTCAATGTACTTAGCACAAGTTATTTCACAAGATTGAAAATAGTAATAAAATTCATGTTCGAACATATTGGTTGGATCCAATGTTGTAAGAGATATTTGATTTGGAGGAGGTCCCTGATACCCATTTCCACGAGGAAAATTGTTTTCCATTGATTTATCTCAAGCTAGACAAATCTATTATGTAAATTACTCATGTTCTGTGTGAAATTAATTTCTAACCTTTTCATTTCCTCTAGGATGGAAATGAAAGGATCTAGAGAAGGCTCAGTAGGATGGAAAACTTTAAGTCTAGGATCAACTTTGTCTCTATGAGGGTTTATGATATTTGTCTTCCCTGACAAATTCCAATCGTCATCCAAAATATTATCCTTTTCTTATCTTCTCTTAGTCGTTGAGATTGGATACATTTAGTAAGAAACTAAACTGGCCTTGGATATAGTTAAGGTAATACAACAAGATGGAGGTTGGGTTAGGCCGATGAGTCTAAGGGATGTCTTGAAAAACTTTATCGAATCCAAGATTAAATTAATCTATAGTATCATTTTAATTTATTTTAATATTAGTCAATGAATTAAAAATAAATATACTATATTTTGTTTCTATCCATCTATCAGATAAAACGTTTCTACGAGCATCAAGTGAATTTATGCTATTATCAGGGAATCCAATAAATCAATTTCTAGAATTATTTTTCAATGATAAATAAAATGATTTATAAATCACATTAAGATGATAATTCCAATACTTATAACATAATCCATAAAATCATCCCAATGTTCATTAGCACCAATGCCTTTGTCACCATGAAAACATGCATTTTTTCCAATGAAGTAGGAAAATCATGAGGCTGACCTGCAATGTTAGTGAAATCAAATGGTTTATATAAATCAATCAACTGAGGAGAATCCATTTGACTTTGAGTTAGGAAACTTGAATTATCAACAAATAAAATTCTTATATCTTGCATAGATTCAAGTCCTAATTGACTATTTAATTCTCTTCTCTTATGCCTATATTTTCTTCTTTTACAACAAATCTCAGGTTCAGGAACAAGATCAACAATACCTTATGAGTTATCCATTTTAGAGTACCTATTTTTATTTTCTTTGCATGGAGTCACCAACTGATACAATAAAGGTTAGCACTCAAAAAAATCTCATCAATATACATATACAAGAATAAAACCCAACAAAAACTGGGAGATGGACCTTATCCCTAGAAATGGCACCAAAAAATGTTATCGCCTAAACTAGCACCCTTGCAAAAGGTCCCAAAATAAGTGATAAATGGGGAAATAATATGGGAAGTGCACCACTGCCACCTTAGTACACCTTCCCCCGCACTTTAGACCAGCTTCTAGAAGCCACAGGGGGGTATCCCAAATGAAAAAAAGTAAACCTCCTTAAGTGAAATAAAACCATGCAATCATATGATTTACTTTAATGAATCCAAAAAATATATAATGAGAAGATGAATTAGGATTCCAATCAATGATTACAATGCTCTAAAGATATTCATTTAGAAATCATTGCATGAATCACATTTATATCCACTTCAAAGAAAGGTTAGGAGCTAGTGGATGTGTGTGTCAAATTTTATGTATAAGATAAACAACATTAACAACTTCATATGATCATTTAAGTCTAAAAAATATTGGAAAACATATATTCTACACAATAATATCCAAAAAAGTGTTAGATACAATTTCTAAAGATATAAAAACAATGACTAAGAAAGAACTTGTAAAATGGATGGTGAATCCCCTTAGGGTTTCATGAGTTAGAACTTACAATTCACCAAATGAAACATATAAGTAAATGATAAGACATTATTAGCACATTAGAGATTAATATAACCTCTATATATGCAATATATGTTTTATAAACAATATAGAAATGAAAAAGAGGTTAGGCACAAGAAAGAAAACAACTTGAAGCACCAAATCCTAGCCTTGGGGTTTTACCAAATCTGATTTTTAATGCTGCAATTTAATTTCCAGATTTGAGAATCACCTTAAATCAACCTAAACAATGTTAAACAACACCTTAAAGCTCAAACCAATAGGGCCAACTTTTCTCCTTAGGGTTAGAGATTAACAATTAAGCATAAGCCCCGAGAATAATATGTCTAGGAAATGAAATAACCCATTAACTTTACGCTAGACAATGAATGAAATCTAAATAAATGATTTTCTTTGATTTTCACCATTAGATTTCTTATTAAATAAGAAAAAATAAAAAATTCTAGTTTTTAGAGTTTTTTGGTTGGTTGTTTGATATAGGACTAGTGCCCTCTTTATCCAATTAAGGATGAAGGGGTCAAGAATTATGTCCCTCTAAGAATTGGAACCAAAACCTCAAAAGAAAGATTTTATATTGATTGTGGTCATAAATTATCCAACAATTCACAATGATTTGGAATAAGAGGAGTGTTTTTATTTATAGAGGAGGCTTCTACATCCTTCTCATTCTTTATTAATTATTTTCCCCTAAAATTTAGCCTAGGAGACTAATAAATAAGAATTTTTCATCCACACAAAGAAGGAGACTAAGTAAATGAATAATCAAATGATGCCACATGTACATAAAATCCTCATGATAGAGGAACATCCCATATAGAATGGGGCCGGTTTTCTCTCTTAGCCCAACATTCCAAGAAAATATGGATGAGGAAGCCTCAAAACATTGTGAAGTAACTTCCCAATAAAGAAACTCTCCAATGTTCCTCTCCTCCACATGGAAAAACCTCATAAAACTGTGGAGAAGGAACTCAAAAGTGGACAACCTCTTCATAATGTGCTCAAGGAATGCTCAAAAGGTATCTCCAAGGTATGACCAAGCTCTCAAGTCAAGAAACTATCCTCCACAAGGCAAGGAATATGCCTCTCCAAAAACACCCACATGGATATCACAAACCCCACACATGTGGGTCAGCCCTCAAATAATGTGAAAGACATATCCACAAGTGATGAAAGAAGGAGGGTGATCTAGAATATCCAACATGGCGTGTGTAGAGGATGTTCATGTATGCAATAATATCCCAAATGTGTTGCATAATATGTGACCAATTCCTTGGAATATGCGTACTACCTCGATAACTATGACACTACCTCGGGAGATACAAAAATGAGTGAACATCTATTGAATAATCTCTGATAGTAGATGGTCAACATGTGATTAATACATAAGAGAGGTGTCCATGATTAGGAATATAATAAATTTGATATACATAGGTGTGACAACCTTGACAAAGAGAAACATGTTTACATCATATACAAACAGATAAGAGAGACTATGTAGTTCCCCTAGATCATTTGTCCTAGTAGATCCACCCCAAGATGGTTGCATACCAACCTAGATCATAAATTATTGACATGATGAAGAGTTACCAACATCAAGGGACAGTCCTTTGGAGCCATAAAATCAAATCCTATATTGAAATGGGGACTAAAAGGATGGGCTATAGCTGACCACATGGGTGGCCAATGTGAAAATGTGAAAATCCAAATGAGGGAGTATCATATCAAAACTCACATGTTTGATATTGAAATGGGTGGTTGTGATGTAGTTCTCAGGGAAAAATGGCTACATACTTTGGGACCTTTCACCATGGATTTCAATGATTTATACATTAGCTTTAGTAAGGAAGGGCATAAACATACCCTCAAAGGGATTACATCTAGTTCCCCCAAAATTATCACCTCTCATCGCGTGGAGAATTCACTCAAGAAAGGCCACTTAGGCATTATTATATTTTTCAATGGCATACAAGTAGTTGACACTCCCGTATATGAGATTAATCTTGATTATGTAGTTGGTCCTCTCTAAACATCAACATTGGGTATTTGAAACACCACGAGGTTTACCACCTTCATGGGAGGCGGGGGCATGACCATGGTGTTCCACTAATTCCTAGTACCACCCAATGTGTATGTTTATAGGCATACTTTTGCATAGAAGAAAGAAAACAAAATGACCATTAAAGAATCGTTGGAGGCTATATTCATAAGACCCAGTGCCACCCCCTACTCATCACGAGTGGTCATGGTATTAAATAAGGAATTTAATTGGTGCATGTGTCCTAATTTTTGTGTTCTCAATAAGTTAACTATCAAAGATAAATCCCCCATCCTAGTTATTGATTATCTCTTGGATGAACTTCATGGAGCCAATTTTTTCACTAAACTTAACCTTTGTTTTAGATACCATCAAATATGGATGAAAGAGAAAAATGCCCTAAGATATCCTTCCACACACATGAGGGTCATTATGAGTTTTTAATGATTCCATTTGGCCTTTACAATGCTCCATCTACCTTCCAGATCATCATGAACTCAATTTTTCGACCCTTTCAACACAATTTTGCGCTATTATTCTTTGATGATATCTTGATCTATAGAAAAACCTAATATTCCCATATAAAGCATATCGACAGAGCCTTACAACTCCTGTAGAACCACCAACTATTCCTTAAACACTCCAAATGTTATTTTTGGGGTTTATAGGTTGAATATTTGGGTCACATTATCAGTCAGGATGGAACACGAGTTGATCCAAGAAACTGGGGGATATGCAAGATTCATCCCAACCCAAGACATTGAAAATCCTATGTGGGTTCTTAGGACTTATTGACTACTACAAGAAGTTTGTTAAAAAAATATGGAAAAAAAAATTCTCCCTTAACATCACTACTAAAATATAATGCTTTTGTATGGAGCAAGGAAATCAAGCAAGCCTTCCTAGTTTTAAAGGATGCCATGTGCACTACTCCAGTATTGGTAGTGACTTATTTTAACAATGATTTTTTCCTAGAATATTATGCCTCGGGTAGAGGTCTTGGAGATATTTTTATGTAAAAAGGGTGACCCTTATCATTCACCAGTAAGAATTTGCATGACCACAATTTGGGTAAATCCAGATACAAGAAAGAGATGATGGCCATCCTTCATGCAATGGAGACTTGACATAGATATATCATAGGGTGACATTTCTATATCAAGACTAACCATCATAGTTTGAAGTATTTTCTATAACAAAGGTTATCATCACCAAATTAGAATAAGTGGGTCACTAAGATGATGGGGTATTATTATGATATCATCTTTAAGAAGGGTAAAGAAAATTTGGTGGATGATGTTTTATCTAAGCAATTTGAGGAGGATGGATCCTTCTTTTCCTCATCTTTACTTGATCCAAAAATGATATTTTAAAGAGTTTGGTTAAGTTTATGCATGAGTTGATTTGCCATTTAGGAATTAAGAGAAGAAGCTTAATGAAAAAAATTGCATCCATATAGGAAGTAAAAACAACAAACCATAACACCAAGATTGTTAATGGAGTTTGGCACAAATTTGCCTACGTCTTCGGGCCTTTGTCTCAATGGGGAAGGCTTCTTATTAATCTTCAATGCTTTAAGAATACAAAAGAAAGGCTTACATAACAGCTCCTGAAACCACCTTTCATATATGCAACTTCTGGACAGAAACAAACATCACCATTGGATGGAACAAGAAATTCTGATACTTTTGAGTATAAAGTCAATTGTGCTTGGATCGACATCTCAGGCTCTGGAGGAACTTTTTCGTTTGGCTACTTAGATGCAGAAACAAAATCTGTATTTAGATTCCCCTTGAAATTATGCAACTTTTGAGTATAAAGTCCACCTACTTCTGAATAGTCCCTCAGGGCCTCCCCTTGACACAAATCTTAATGTTGCGCCTTGTTAGATCCATACAGGTCGTACAGTCTCGATTTGCATGCCAAAAAAAAATATTTTTTCTCATTTTTTGTGCCTAACTAAACAACGAGACTCCGCCAAATTTAGTGACAGTTGCCAAACTTAGCACTAGTTAGCCAAATTTAGCGAAATTTCACTAGATTTGGAGGCTCTCCACCAGATTTGGCCTTCCATAAGTTGCCACATGTCACCTCTCCATTGTCCCGTGCCACGTCACCCTACTGCACAGTCATCTGCCACATGTCATTCATACAACCACGTCACTGCCCAATCAACCACCATGTGTCATCCATACGACTACCATGTTAGCCTTCTGTACTGCCATGTGTCGCGTCTGTACAATGGCACATCACTGTTCCACCTCTCAACATTCGTATTTCCACATCACCCTGCCATGTGTCAACATCTGTATGGTGCCACATGTCACTTCCATACAGTGCCAACTCAGCCTGAAAATGCCAAATTTGAATGACATGTGTCAGCTCTTAGTGCTGCCACGTCACCCTGTTGATGTCATCATGATGTCACGCTAACATCATCATGATGTACTTCTGATGTCATAGTTGAATTTGACCTATTGACTTTGACTTTGATTTTGAATTTTTTGCCTGTTTGACCTGATCTTCAGATCGTGATAAATTTCACATATGGTGTCCTTTTTTGGAAAAAAATATATATGGTCGGAATCGACATGATGAGACCTACACAATGGCACTGGTTTCGTCTGATTCTGAGAACTTTTATTTTTAGTCCTTTTTGGATCCATTTTGGATCATTACTTGTTATAGGTTGGCTCGATGAAGCCTATCGAGAATGGATGGCATATGACACTACAATTTAAAGCATCTATTTAGGAAGATCCCAACCCTCCTAAAGGGTATGCATGGAAGAAATATACATTGGGGTATAAAGGGAACTTTGTTCTCGTAAATAATTCCACCTTAAAATAAAGGATCTTAAAGGAATTGCATTCATCACATATAATGGGTCCCTATAGATTTCGTAAAACCTATGAAAGAGATAAGTGCGTGTTTGTTTGTGACACAGATGTCGCCTCTGCCTCAGCAGAGTCTCTGCGTTGACCTCCCAGTCTTAAGGATCGTTCTAATTTCACCTTCGAGCCGAAGTGGCTCTTTCGATTCCTTACCAAAATCTCTGTCAAAAACCCGATCCACATGTCCTTCCTTTACCTCTGTCACGGCTTCTAAACGTGCCTGATCTCTTCCCAACATAAATTTTGGGTTTTGGGGTTTTTTTAATTCCCATTGTCGAGAACCTCTGTCTTCTCGATCTCCTGATCTCCGATATCCCAATCCGCCGAAATGACCTTAGCTTCGGTTAGACCCCCTGGGCTATACCTTTGGTCCACATGACCTCCCCTTATATGACCGCAGTCCCTTTCAGGGTTTCGTGATTCCAAATTCTGAAACACATTTGTCCTCAGGATTCCCGATCCTCCGAATCCTGATTTCCCGATATGACGTCAGCTAGCACCACAATGGAGCTTTCGACAGATTCAATGGCAGTTGTTGCTAATCCCGAGATTTTACGCGTTCTTCCCAGACTTGGAAGAATTTCCAAAAATCCAAAAGGCCTCAACCTTTGCCTTCTCTCTTCTCTGCGAACTCTTCGACTTGAGTCCTCCCGCACGTATATGAAAATGTTGTCTTTCCTGAGCTTTTAGTACTCTGAACTCGTCAAAGAGTTCTGTGGCCTCTGCACTCCTTGCAGTTACACTATGTGCACCTAAAGCACTACTCCTCCTAAGCTTATCCTTCGAATACTCAAGGGATTCTTTGACTTATGCGCCTCTGCAGAGTCTTCATGCACACAAAGTTTTATCTCTCCTGAGCTTTCCTATAGCTTCGACCTCCAAGGAAACTTGTCCTTTTCCCGTTCTCCCTCAAATGGAAAATTTGGATGCCCTCCTGGCTATCCTTCACTCAAGCAACCTCTTGCTGAGACTTTCAGGGTGTTCAACAACCCTGCAAAGATCCCTCAGTGGATTCTTCCTCCAAAATACAGAACTCAACCGAGTTCTCTTCTTGTGCCTGTCTACACACAATCTCAATGCCCACCTAGCAGAGTATATACAGAACTCACAACAGAGTTATTTTGTGCACTCTTTGCACTGGCTCAATGCCCACCTGATAGAGCTTCCCAGAATTCCTCAGAGCTTCTGCCTACAACTATGTTCCTCCTCCACAACCTTGCCTCCTGAGGTATTTAGCAACCTCATAGGTCTTCTCCTGAGTTTTTGATTTCAACTTCTGTGCCCACCTGGCACGCCTTTGTCTGACTCCGCAGAGTTCAGAAATGCACCCTCTGTGCATGGCTATCAGAACCCATAGCGTTCTGTCACACCCTCCTGGTGTGAAGCCTCAAAGACCTCTCAAACTTGAAGCCAAAATAACTCCTGCAAATGCATAAACATAACATACATTCATAACATATAAAGAACACTCACAGACATTCATTCAACACATGAAAGATGCAGGAAAAAATATTGTTCGTATTAAAATGGCAAATGCCTATTTGTATAAGGTGTTCCTGAGAACGACCTGTGACAAGGTCTCGGCTCCTTCTCTTCTACTCTCTACTCACATACCCTCTACCATCTATCTCCCTTCCCTCTACTCTACTCTAAATGAGATCAAAATTGATATTTTACATGAGGAGGCTCTTAGAGTGTTTCCCTCCAACCTACCTACCCTATTCAATTACATTGAATGGGCTGTCTAGTCCACAAATCAGATCTAGATTTCATCCTTACAAACATTAAAGGCATACCTACTCTAATGTCTGCACGAAGGCATGGCTCCATGGCTCAACAACCTACAACATTAATTACATTCAAATTCAAAATTGAAGATGAGGGTTGCGCCTCTCTTCAGCCTTGAATGCATGCGCTGACATGGCTGGCTGGTTGGCTGACTAACGTGGAGATATGCTCCTACATCATACTCCTCAGCTTCAAAATCCATGAGCTCCTACTCATGAGCTTCCCATCTCAGCTGTGGAAATCCTCCTGGATCCCAAATCATCCTCTGGAGTTGTTCATCCGCTCCATCTCCCTGTTGTTGTTGTTTCTTCTGTGCTACTGTTGATGTTGCTAATGTTGCTTCTTTTCTGCCCAGCTTTTCCTTGCTGGAAGTCTTTGTTTACCCTAACATCAGCCTTCTAATCTCCTCGATCACTGCATCCAGCTGCTCCAGTGGCTAGTCCTATTTTTGCAGTCTCCCCAGCTGCAAAAATTTTCTGCAATTGGGTAGATCATCATGATCTCCCATGCCATCCTCTTCATCTTCTTCTGTGGCCTTAACTTGCCATCCTGTTGCAAAGCCCGTTTCTGCAGTCTCCTCTTGATTGACCTGTTGTTAGATCACCTTCTCTGACAGCTCAACTTCTGCCAGATCTCCTGCTGGCTCTAGATTGTTCAGCCAATCCTGGAACATCTCCAACTCCATCTCCCATGGAGTGAGAACTTTATCTTCTGTTGTCAGCTTCAGTGTTGCATCTTCCTTCCTTTCATCTTCCTGGCTGAAAGCATTGAGCCATTCCTCGGAATGCTCATTCTCTTTTTCATCCTTACAAACATTAAAGGCCTACCTACTTTGATGCCTGCACAAAGGCATGGCTCCATGGCTCAACAACCTACAACATTAATTACATTCAAATTCAAAATTGAAGATGAGGGTTGCGCCTCTCTTCAGCCTTGAATGCATGCATTGACGTGGCTGGCTGGTTGGCTGAATGGCGTGGAGAGATGCTCCTGCATCAGTTTGTGAAGGCATGAAAACATACATCCAATATTTTGAATAAACTTGTGACACTTTCCAACAAAACAAGGGTGAGATAATAAAGACACAAGGGGCATTGCAACCACTATTGATCCCAACACATATGTGGATTTTATAGTGGGACTCCCAAGAGTAGCTAACAAATTGATGATCATATTGGTAGTTGACCATCTTTCCAAATATGCTCATTTCTTTCCTTATATACCCATTTACCCCCTCCCTAGTTTCCTAAGGCCTCATGAGTTACAATTTTAAGCTACATGGCATGCCCACTTCCATAGTCTTGGATTAAGACCCTACCTTCACCAAAAAAAATTCCAGTAGTTTTTTAAACTTCAAGGTATCCATATGAACATGAGAATCATGTATCATACCTAAACATATGGTCAAATTAAAGTGGTTAATAAGTGATTAGAAACTTATTTATGATGTTTCTCTTTTGAAAATTCACATCAATGGACATAATGGTTTCCCCTTGCAGAATGGTGGTATAATACCACTTATCATAGAGATACCAAAATAACACCATATGAAGTTGTCTATGGCCAAAAGTAGTTGTTAGTGACTTGATATTTACCAGACACCTCTAAGGTTCAGGAAGTGGATGATGCACTTTACACCAGAGAAGCCATTCTCCACACACTCAAGGACAAATTGGTTGTGTCTCAAAATATAATGAAACAATAAGAAGACTAGAATCACTATAAATGTTCTTTTGCAAAAGGGTATCAAGTGTTTCTTCATCTTGAACCCTTTAAACAAACATCACTCAAAGGAAAAATACTCTAGAAATTAGCACTAAAGTTCTATTGATTGTATAAGGTCATCCAATGCATTGGATAAGTGGCCTACAAGTTGGATTTTCTAGCCCACTCTAAGGTTCATCTAGTTTTTCATTTTTCTTGTTTGAAGAAGGTCATGGGATTTGTTATCGCACAATTTGTATTCTCCCAAAATCCCAAGGCAAGTGGGTACATAATTGGTGTAACTGGGAATAACCTATCACTGTCACCTTAATAGGAGATCCCTTTCTATTTAGGAGTATGCTAAGGATTTCCCAGGGGAGACGTCCCCGATGACCTAGGGGGTTTGAGAAGGATAAGGAAAATAGTCACAAGGAAATCCTTTCCCTCTCATGGATCACTCTAATCAAAGGTTTATTTTATGTCTTAAGGATGAAGCAAATGGATAATATTGTGTACCTTCCCAAAACAAGACAACAAGGAAAACATGGCACTTTCCATGTACCAGATGATTTTTAGTACTTCATAAGACAATAAACCTTCATAAAATAAGCTAGCTAATTATGAATTTTCAGCAATGCATCATTTTATAACAGCAATTAATATCTTATAACAGACACAAGATTCAAGCCTTGAAATTGCTTGAAAATGACAATAAAAAGTGACTTTGACTAGGCAGATTGATAGTAAATTGTCACAAGCAAAGTTGACAATGTTTAGCTAGCTTTTAATGTCACTTTTAGCAGAGATTTTGCTGTGGTTAGATGGCTGTAGATATCGTTTGTAACAACAGAAAGTTTAAATGGTCAAAAGTGCAAGAAAACTACACACAAAACTATCACTTACCTAGTATATTCACTAGCAATTATCACAATTGAATTTTGATTGGTTCTTGTGCAAGTTATGTGGGTAAATGTGCCAAATTAATGTAAGTTTATATTGTTGTAGAAATGTTTTTCTACAGCAGCAAGTTAGCTTAGGATTTATTCTAATTTACGGTTACAAAAAGATAGTAAAGAGTTCAAGGATAAGAGTATAAGTGTTTGTTTGATCAATCACCACTTGTAGAAGGTAGTCTAGTGCCTTTCTAGGGTAAATGGAGTCAGTAATGGAAGAAAAAAATATTGATGGAAATAGAGCAATGATAATGATATGTTGAAGGTTGGATATGATAAGAGAGGTGTTGGTATCCCAAGGCCTAAAAAATCCACTTCCAAGGGAAAAATTGCTAGAAAGTAACAAGGGTTAGGCCCTAGCGATTTTCTCTTTCCTTGAACAAAAATGTAATATAATAAGAAATTGGGAAATGGAAGTAGGGTTACTAGAGTGCTACAATGGTAGGGGTCTAGTATCTACTTCAAATTAGTTGCCTTTCAACAGATTTTAACACATGGAAGATTATAGGGAAAAAGATAATAACATATGTCATTCCTCTAGGGTTTCAAGCTAACAATTTCATAGTCTTAGACATGAAACAAGTAAAAATGACCATAGAATTCATTCACAATAAAGAAATTCAGAATTTCCACTTACTTCACCAAGAATAATCTAGAAAATCACCCTAGTTGAAGATCCTCCACAAGAAAATAGCCAAAATGCACCAAAAATTGCCTCCTTCAAGAAGTGTGCACCACTAGTTTCAATCAATAACACTTAAGGGAGTCTGAATTTATAACCTCTACTTGAATGATGAATGAATGATGATAAAATAAAAGATTTTATCTCTTATTTATATAATGACAATGACCTTTAATTGTCTTTTAGGTCACAAAAGGCCGACATGGTCAGTTTACATCAAAAATCCAGTTTTTAAATAAAATTAACAATTAAAACCCTAATTTGAATTTAGGGATGATATCATGCCCCTCTTAGGGTGACGTTAGGCCCCATCATGGAACACTAGGCCTCAAAAGTGAAACGTTAGGCCTCAAAAGGCCTCATAAGCTACCACACGTGCCAACTAGCACCAAAACGTCCTCATGCCAAAAAGATGTTATGCAGTTTAACAAACCAGGTTTGGAGAGGGTCTCGGGATTTCCTACTGGGTTAATCCTCCTCAATTTTGGGGTGTTTCCCAAGTGAATATCGATCTAGGTCATGCAAGTGTATGAAATGGTGTAAGGGAACGTTTGGGAAAGGGGTGCAGTGATAATAGGGAAATGTAGGTCTTACCTGTGGGTGCCTCTCTAGAGGGTGAGCTGCACCTTGTCATGGATTCTATTGTTTCCTATCCCATTGAATGCCTTTTATTATTTTTCTTATTGATTTTTCAAGAGAATAGATGGAGGACACTGTCGTGGCATGGTGACCAGTGGTGACAATGTTACCTACACATACTTCATGGAAATGAGAAGGTTTTCTCATGATGAGATACCCTTCCTCTTGTCTATGCTACTAAGATCCACTACCTTGGTTTGGTGACCAGATAGATGGTAGTGTCATACCGCTACATTCCCATGGACCTAATAGGTTGGCTCATGATGAGACCCTCTATCCACCAACTAGATCTTGAATTTTATTTTATTTTACGAGTCCCCTTTTATTACTGAGAAGCCATTTATTGCTTTCTCGGGAATCCTTGGGAAAAGAATCTCAAGGTTTCATTTTGTCTTTTAACTTTTTCTAGCTACTTTTACCATCTGAGCCTTTAACCCATACTTCCCACAAGGAAAGGTACAACCCTTACTAGTTTGGAAAACCCAATGCCTTAACCAAGATAGAGGAAAATGAGAGGGACAATGATGAAAAGTGGTAATTATGGAAGGCATGGACGATGAAATTTCATATATCCACCTAGTGGCAACTCATCCCTAAGGGAAACAACTTACTAGGGAACTCTGTCACCCCCCCAGGTATGAACAAGTTAAAGAGAATAATTTCCAAGCAAACATTGTGAAACAAAAGAGAGTTCAGTGCACATATTCAAATGCTTCGAAAATAAGAGTGACACATACCATGATACTCAGACTCATAACCTCTTGGAGAAAGACCCATTGCTACTTCAAGATCAAGCCGATGGGATGGATGTTGTTTGTTGGTTGTGGAGCCTGATTATCTTCCTAATTCACAGGTCTTTGTTTTCAAATGTGTTTATACCCCATGAAGTCTTTACACCCTAGAATAATGTACACTCTTTAAATGTATATTGTAATTTCATTGTAAATTTGGACCGTTCATTATAAGGTCGCATATTTGATGGTAGAAGTTATGTTAGGGATTTTTTCCCTAGAAGGCAACCCTCTTTTATGAGGGAAATGTATTGCGGCTATGCACCATTGTGATTATTGTATTCTGAGAGAGGATACCATGAGATAAAGAAGAGGAAGCTACAACGGGTGTGTTGTAGGTTGTATCCCTTCATTTGCTAGATAATAATAAAGGAAGGACCTGGAAATTTTCGTGGTGGAGGTATCCCACACTGGGTGAACCATGTATATATGTGTCTATATTGTATTGTGTATATTCTGTGTTTTATTTTATTGCTTCGCAATCCTATTTTTCTAACATTGTTGCTGCTGATAGATAGGATGCACTGAAGAAACGATGGGCCCTCCGGGGCCAAACTCAAGTCATATGGCTCTTGGTACTCCATGTCTAGGACCTATGGGCCTCGAGACATAATCTCCTTAGTTATCCCTAGGATAGGGGGTAACAGAATTGAAGTGCAAGGTGAAAAATAACTAACGAGAACTTGATGAAGAAGGCTCAATTTGGCTCCAGCCAGAAGTAGTATTGGATACTAGAGAGCATCAATTGCGTCGACACGTTCTATAAGAAGTATTGATCTAGTGGAAAGATATGCACTCTAAATATGCCACATGAGAATCAACAATGCTTCTGGAGGAATGTCCTCATCTCTGTCCTTGAGGAAAATGGCACTTTTGAAGGGGGGGGGGGNGGGGCCTACCCAAACCTCCTTACTTTAGGCTACCTGGGATTTAGTCAATTGATGTATGCATCCATCCTCTTTGAATAAGGCCCATTAGATAGTAGTGGATAGTTATTGATTGTAAAAGGGTCCAATTTATAAATCCCATTAGGTATTTGGCACTCATTAATGATGGGGCAACACGTAGTTAGGGTTTTGTTATCCAAAATCTATTTAAAATGAATAAAAAACTATGGAATGTTTCGTCAAATATTTTTGTGTTTGAATATTTTCTGAGTGAAAGGTTGCCCCACCTTAAGAGGAAAATGAACATTGCTTTATTTATTCTAACATATCATAATACAAGGGTATATTTCATGTCTTATTTTTCTCTTGTATCTAGTTTTCTGCAATTCTATTCTATGTATACTTGGTTTGTGTTTCAAGTCTTAGCGTTAAGGAACACTACATGTGGGGTTGGGTACAATATGCATTATATAACATGTAACTTATTCTTCCTCATGGGATTCCATTCCCCTCCTTTCTTATGAGATCCATTCTTTCCATTGCATGATTAATTACATTCTAATGTTAATGTTTTTTCACTCCACATGTTGCATTTTCTATTGCTACCCAAAAACCGAATCTGGAAATTAACCTAATAAACACTATGAAAGAATAATTGTAAGACTTGGGGAAGATATAGAGAGCTTGGTGAAGTTAGGAATCCTTCACCTACTAGTTATTTATTCTCAATGGTTTCTTCAAAGACAAAGGCTCTTCCTAGAAAGAATTCAATAGATTCAAGCTATCTCTACCTACACTAAAGATAATTAGAAGGTAGGAAAGAACACGAGGGACTATTGAGTGAAGAAATATAATATCTTCCATGCCTTGTGTAGGGAAGAAAATTAATTTTTTGTGGTTTTTTTATGGCTAAATGGGAGGCCTAGAGTGCTTTGAAGTGAGTTAATTGCTTAATCCATGAGAGTAATTGGGTTGGGTTGAGTGGGATAGAACCCTATATCTTGTTTCCATTTCCATGGTGATCTTATAGCCTGGCTCAGAGGTGGCGTCCTCATTAGATGTCTACATGTGGGTGGAAAAGTACTCATGTGTAGCCAGTTCCTTAACAATATTTGGATTAAGATAAGTATTTTATCTTAGTATATAAATCCATAATTGAGTTCTATTTCTAGTATGAAAATATGTGTATCTCTCATGTTGTGTGTATGAATGAAATCTATTAATCCATGTGTGTTCAATTCCATTGAATTTTATTAGTTGCAATCATAGATTCATTTGAAGTCCATTGGGTTGTTACTTGCCTAAAAATAATGTGGGTTCCCTTTCAATGGTTAAAATCTATGCGGGGATGTTTAAAATATATGCAAGGGGATGTGACGAAATCTATTTTAAGATGAATCTTAATGGAGATTATTTTTGCACTATGCACAATTAGGATGGATGATTGACATCATAGTAATTCCTTTGGAAATGATTACTCTTCTCTCTAATTTGTCTATATTGAATTTTGGCAGCTTGTCTAAATGAACCCTCCAAAAATCCTCTTCTAAATGTCCTTTATGATTATAATAGTTGTAGAAAGATGTAAATGAACCCTCCAAAAATCATCTTCTAAATGTTCTTTATGCTTATAATAGTTGTAGAAAGATGTTTTATTCTTTGGCATGATGCTTTGTCCTTCCTTCATCAGTTTTGACTTAATATTCTATTGTATAGTTTTATTGAAAGAATTCTTCTACACATCATATTTAGCAATGGGCTTCTTTCCCTATCTTGAACTATTTTTAATAACACTAGCTGGATTCTTGCAATTATTTAGATATAAAAAATGTAGATCCTTTTACACCAATTTGTCAATGAACATGGTAATTAACTTTGTTTCTTCATCATCACTTTAAATCAAATTATATATAATAATTGAATTCTTAAATATAATAAAATATATAATACTTGAATTCTTAAATATAATCATCTATTGCTTGATTAGTTTGAATTATGTAACATGTACTAACATCGTTGTTCTCGATCCTTACAAATATTAACATGATAAAACTTACGGATGCAAACAATTTTAAACTCATCCCATATAATGGCCAAAGTATGTATATGTTTCTTTGTGAAGGAAATTTTTTCTTCATTTGTATATTATTGCACCCCACCTCAACTATTCATCAATTTGTGTAGAAAGTTATATAATTTTGTGTGAAATGATATTATCATACCCATTTGATTTTAAGGAGTAGGACTCTACGTTTATAGAATGTGCAACCACAATGGATATCACATAATTTAATTATCATACATAATCTTAAGATTATGATGTGTTTGATTAAGTTAAATATCATCTTATGGATATTAATGCAAATGTGGTTAGAGCATCAATTTTGAATTTAATTAATATAAAATGCACTACTAGTATATATCCATTTAACTTTGAATCTATCATGTGTGGAAAATGAGAGGGATATATAAATTTACATGGATGAGTGCACACATATATGTCATTTGTCAACTTCATGTTGAGGAGAGAGGTATTACACATTTTTATAGTACTAAGCAACACACTATTGAAATCTTTTAACCATTACAATTTTTTTACTTTCAATTAATCTTTATATACATAAATAAAGTTGATATTAAAATATTTTGCTTAAAGTGCACATTGAAATATTTTATTTATAATTAATATTGAAATATTTTTTGTTATCAATATATTTTAAATGCAAGATGTAAACTTTAAGTCAAACATAGAAAAAATTACCCATATTATATTCTTGAGGTGAATAAGTTACTTCAAGAATGTAAAGCATCTAAACAACTTCTTCATTACAATGTGATAATAAAAATTATAAAAGACCAAACATTTTGATTTTCATATATTTATGTTTTAATTGTTAAGAACATGTGTTTCCTCCTAAGAGCTCACAAATTCAATAGAGAGGGCAGAATCCAGGAGCAGATCTCTTGTCCCACAAACAATGGGGGTCTAGAACACCAATTTGATGTAGTGGATAAGCACTGTGTACAGTTTTGAGTGGACACTCCAAAAACTGTGTACCTAGTTTTGAAACGTCCAAAGTTTTGAGTGGACACTCCAAAAACTGTGTACCTAGTTTTGAAACGTCCAAAGTTTTGAGTGGACACTCCACCCATCAGATCTCTTGTCCCACAAACAAGGGGGTCTAGAACACCAATTTGATGTAGTGGATAAGCACGGTGTACAGTTTTGAGTGGACACTCCAAAAACTGTGTACCTAGTTTTGAAACGTCTAAAGTTTTGAGTGGACACTCCACCCATCATCACTGACAACAAAAGGTAACTTGACTGGTTGTAAAGATTGAATTTCTACACGAATTATTGTTGAATTATTGGATTGTACCATGCCATTGTGTGTTTTCGTGTTATGATGCTGGGAAGAAGAAGAAACGTAGTCATAAGAAGATGTTTTTGCAACGATTGGATCTCGGCATGAACTATTTGTTGAGCTATCCAATTGTACCAACTTGTTCTATGTTTTCGTCTTATGGTGCTCAGCATGTTGTGGTGCGTACCACAATGCCAACACGCAAATTTATGTGAAACTGTGCATAACCGAACTTGAAACCTTAGACAGTCATGGTTCATATGCTGCATTGCTTTTCAAAGTACATTAACGCTTTGATTCCTCTTACCGCTGATAGAAAGGAAGCTTCGTTTGTTGGACCGTCATTCCATATTGAATTTATAATGTAAAATCATTTTCGTCCGGCCACTGTTTTGTAACGCAGTAACGGAGATGGTGACTTTATACCGACTTGTTCTCTGCACGTTTGATTAAAATCCCACCGGATACATGTTTTTTCGGCGGAAAGTAGAGATATTACTCAGACACTTTACATGTACAAACTGCAACGTACAATATGTTTTAATCGGAAGATTGTTGTAAGTAGTGTTACAGGGCGGCCAATATCCAGCCTCCTGCTGCAGCAGGTGGATTATAGGCTCTAAGTCTTTGAATCAAAAAGCATTTTAGATTTCATAGTTTATAATATACTTATTGTAGTATTTAATGTTGTTTAGTAGGTTGGATATTGCTTATAGTGTTATAGAGAAGTGTTTAAATTTGAAAGCATTTTAGATTGGACCGTTTATAATATACTTATTATATTATTTAATGTTTTTTAA
This sequence comes from Picea engelmannii, assembly GCA_009831015.1. Taxonomy (NCBI): domain Eukaryota; kingdom Viridiplantae; phylum Streptophyta; class Pinopsida; order Pinales; family Pinaceae; genus Picea; species Picea engelmannii. The sequence continues at coordinate 434,009 of ML785567.1, forward strand.
CAGGTTGAATATTGCTTACAGTGTTATAGAGAGAAGCCTAGGCTGAATATTGCTTACAGTGTTATAGAGAGAAGTCTTTAAATCTGAAAGCATTTTAGATTGGACAATTTATAATATACCTACTGTAGTATTTAATGTTGTTTAGCAGGTTAGATATTGCTTACAGTTACAGAGAGAAGCTTTTTTATCCGAAAGTATTTTAGATTTGACAATGGATTTTTTGTCCCTGCGGGTTTAGAACCGGTGACTTTAACATCACGGAGTGGCTTAACAACACACTCTGTCACCGACTGTCCTACACCTCGGGGACTTAGATTTGACAATTTATAATATACCTACTGTAGTATTTAATGTTGTTTAGTAGACTAGATATGTGTTATAGAGAGAAGTCTTTAAATCTGAAGCATTTTAGATTGGACAATTTATAATATACCTACTGTAGTATTTAATGTTGTTTAGCCAGCTGGATATTACTTACAGTTACAGAGAAAAACCTTTAGATCCGAAAATATTTTAAATTCTACAGTTTATAATATACCTACTGTATTATTTAATGCTGTTTAGCAAACTAGATATTGCTTACCATGTTAAATAGACAAGGATACACAGATATACTCAGTGTACTTCTACCATTTTCCCATTTTTATCCATTAAATAGACATGCAATTATATAAAAGTTCTGCTTCCATAGTGTCTACCAGATCTTTATTTCTCTGTTGTAGCGAGATGTTGTCAGTTAGTTGCTGGTTGTATACTGTGTTAGTCAACTTTCTTTTTGTTGTTGGAATTTGATGATAAGTTTCTATCCATCTGGAACGACGATTTGGATTGAAAATTTTGCCAGACTTTTATTAGGTTTATGATAAAAAGACAATTTCTAGTATGATAACTTACTCCACCGAAACCCGAAGAGACAATCCACCATTTGCATGAATAAATGAATGTCTGACCTGACATGAGATGATATTGGACTGAACGTTACGGAATTTCAGTCATCAACAACCATACCGCCTTTTTCACTGTACCATACTGGCAGCGCAAAATTATGTGGTTACAAATTCAAGTCGGACTACAGACAGACGTAGGGAGAACCAACTACTGAACTTTCAGGGAAGTAAATTAATGAATACAGATGATCATGTGGGTGGGTAGATGAGGAATAAATCGTATTTAGAACATGCGTCCACTGTTCATTGGACATGGCTCAAACAAAGTCATACTTGCTGCTATTTCCTGTAATGGAAACAGTAGAATTGTTGGTTTGTTGGTTAGGTTGCGATGCACCGGATAGGAGATGGGAGTCTGTCATTTCAATGAGTATGCTTTGTCGTTGTTATGCTTTACAGTTTTTAAAATGACATGTTCTAGAAACTCTCGCTGTTATGCTCACAGTTTTTAAAATGACATATTCTAGAAAGTCTTCAATCTCATTTTAAAAAATGGATGGCAAAGCCAATAGAATTTATATTGTTTTTATGAACTAGAAAGTCTTCAATCTCATTTTAAAAAATGGATGGCAAAGGCAACTCACAGTTTTTAAAATGAAATATTTTAGAAAGTCTTTAATCTCATTTTGAAAAATGGATGGCAAAGACAATAGAATTTATATTGTTTTTTTATGAACTAGAAAGTCTTCAATTCATTTTTTTTAATGGATGGCAAAGGCAATAGAATTTATATTGTTTTTATGAACTAGAAAGTCTTCAATTTCATTTTGAAAAAGGTAATAGAATTTATATTGTTTTTATGAAAAATGGTAAAACTATGATGTTATTTTTTTGAATAAAGAGATGTGTTTTTATCATGTTTTTTTTTTTTCATCATAAAGAGATGTGTTTTTACAATGGTTGAAAATGACATATTCTAGAAAGTCTTCAATTTCATTTTAAAAAATGGATGGCAAAGGCAATAGAATTTATATTGTTTTTATGAGAAATGGTAAAACTATGATATTGTTTTTTTGTATAAAGAGATGTGTTTTTACAATGTAGTATGAGTATGAGGAAGATGTATATTTATTTTTTTTCAGTTTTCAACATGGAGTGTTCACATGTGACATTTAAAAAATATTAATAATAAAAATTCAAGGTCAACCATAAATAAAATATTTCAATTTTCACCTTAAATAAATTATTTTTATATCAATTTTATATGATGATGAGGATTAATCTCTACTAAGAGTAATTGGTCTATTGGACCTTAAGAAGGTAAGATATTAAGCATTGAGATTAGTGTTCCAAGATCACCATAGTTTTGATGGCTTAGGAGGTTAGGAGGGTTTTTAAATTGGGATCTAATATGGGTATAGGAAGGACAATCCAAGAGGAAGTGTTTTTATCTTCTACGAGCTTAGTGTCACAAATGTGACAAATTCTCTCATCCCATGGTGTTTTTCATCTTTTAATTAATTTAATGGCGTTGTGTAAACGTTCTACTTTTTGGTCTTTTTCGTCATAATCTCACTACATAAATCTGGACAAAATCCCAATTTTATGTTGTTTAAATTGCATTTTTGAAAGTATAAATGGATTCAGCTTACAATTACATTGTATAAACGTTCTGTATACAAACTTAACCACTCAAATATGCTAATCCAACAATTTTTATATTCAATAAAATTGTTGATATTTAATTTGATTATGTAATATATGAACACATAATATTAAACCAAGTACTATTACAATGTAAAAATATTGCAACGAGAAGGATACGAGAGATATCTAAGTTGTAGGTTTTCTCAAGTGAAATGTTAATAATTCTATTAAGTCAAGAGGGAGGGAGACAGTCTTGTATAGTTGGGAAATGCTTGGGATCCCTTTGGATCAAAGGGGTGACTCGCATTGAATGGTATACAACTCTATCGTTTTAGTAAATCACTTTGTTGGGCCTCCTCCCTTTAAGTTGGGAGGGCCTCCTTATGTTACGAAGGGAAATATAGGGATGTGAGATTATAATTAGGCAATAGATTCCTCTAGGTTGTTTTTAGGATAGCTTGTTGGAATAAGCTTTTAAAATATGTGGGAAATATAGGGATGTGAGATTATATTTAGGCAATATCTAGATTCTTCTAAGTTTTTTTTTTTTTCTCCTAAGTTGTTTTAGGATAGCTTGTTGGAATAAGATTTTGTATAAAATATGTGGGAAATATAGGGATGTGAGATTATATTTAGGTAATATTTAGATTTTTTTAAGTTGTTTTTTTTCTAAGTTGTTTTTTAGATAGCTTGTTGGAATAAGATTTTGTATAAATTATGATTATAAATCTGGTTTTTTCTTTAAAATATTGAGTCATTGTTTATTTTGTATGGTTAAATTAGTGGATTTTGGAGATGGGATTGAAATTATAAATTATGGTTTTTAGACACTTATATGGTATTAATATTCTCCACCTAAATTAAGTTGAGATATGATGTCGGTGTTTTCATCCATTCGATAATAACTTTAATTTAGATTTTGAAATTGATCGTTTGGCAATTTAGGGTTTGTGGGTACTCTATAATAATGCATAGATTCTTTGAACCATTGAAGTAATGCGTCAAGTTTATCGCTTTGAACCTTGGGAAGAGAGTTCTACCTTTTGATTGTATTAGCAAAATGTCATTGTAATGGTAGCAACATGGAATAAGGTTCTTGCATTGTACGAAGATTTGGGGTCAATAGAGGTGGAAAAGAGAGACTAACAATGGTACATACTAGAACTAACTTACCTCTCTTCTAAGATTTGTAATTCAATCTCACAAATTGATTTGGATTATTTTGAGAATGACATGAAGGAAGACATATAATAGAGATATAACAAGGAGATACATAAATATATTGCAAGGAACACGGTAATACAATAGAAAAGTTAAAATAAGGTTCTATTAATGATTGTCTAGAATAATAAAGACTGTAAAATGCAAAACACACAAGATAGATAGAATGGTGGTATCTTATATCTTACGAGAGATGTGTTAGCTATGCTCATTCGCAAGATGTTGATTACAATGAAGCTTCAAAGACCTTTTTAACATAAAACATAAATGAGAAAACCCTAAACATCCAAAACCCTAACCTCGGAAGATGAAACACCAAAAGGTTTGTGGGATCTAATGGGGGTAGTTGATATGTCAACTTCTTGAGGGCACAACTTTTGCATACGATCTCCATTTGGGGTGCTCGGTACCCTGTCAAAAAGGTCTAGCTGAGGAGTACACATTCAAAATATCTCAATAGATCACATCATGGACCTATTGGGTATTGCCAAGTCAAAAAAATGTTGTTTAGGGACGCAAAACAACCTTGGAAGTTTGGTACTCAAAAACCTGTAGAAAAACTACCAAGATGGAAACTTTAAATTGAGTCAATTGAACAGGTGTGTGGCCACCGATGTCCCCCTGGACCGGTCCTCCCCCCTTAGGAAGTAATGGTCTCCATTGCATGAAGTTCCTCCATCATATGGGGAAACTTCGGTTGAATTTGACTCCTAGTGAGCCACTTTCCCTTATGAAGAAACTGCCCTACTTTGATGACCTGATAGAGTTGGATGTTTTGTTGGCGAGTGCCCTTCATCTTGGTGTCCATGATTTGATCAATTATCTCATGTTCAATGTAATCAGAATTCATTTATGTAGGGTCCAAGTGCTCGACCGTGTTTGAAGTGTCCAGGAAAGGTGAAAAATATGGTCGAAGCAGTTCCACATTAAAAAATGGGTGAAAGCCAAGGAAAGTAGAAATACATAATTCAAAAACATTATCACTGATCCGGATTATTTTCGGCACGAAATGAGAGTGGAGATATAATAAAGAAATGCACAGAGATATTGTGTATATCCAGTAATATAACAGAAATATATCAGAGATGCAACCATAAACACAGAGATACAGTAATACACGATTTCTATTAATGAAAGAAATGTACAGAGACTGTAAAAATACAGAGTGAAAGACTCGCTAGAATGGTGGCAGCTTATCTCTGAGAAGAGATGTGATGGCTACTCGCATTCGCAAGAAGATGGTTACAATGAGGCTCTGGAGGCCTTTTTACAATAATCGGGAATGCCAAAAGTCCTAGACATCCAAAAACCTAACCCTAGGAAATGAAGCACCAAAAGTCATGTGGGCTCTGTTTGGGTAAGTTGGTGCATCAACTTCTCGGGGTCGTAACTTTTGCATACGATCTTCGTTTTAGGCGTGTGATAGCTCGTTGGAAAGGTATCGTCAAGGATATTCATTTTGGGGGATCAATATGCCTTTAGCTATCATTGAGAACCTCGATCTTGAAAAACCTTCATTTAGGCCCTCAAAATGGCCCCGGAAGTTAAAACCTGCTAAAAATAGTAAATTGCCAAAATTGCCATAAAGTTGTTTTATGCCAGTTGGAAAAGGTGGGTGGCCACCAATATCCACCTGGATCAATCCTCCCTCCTTAGGAAGCAATGGTCTCCATTGCATTGAGTTCCTAGAGGAAAAGGAAAAGCGTTTGTTGAATCTGCATCTTGGTGAGTTGCTTATCTTGTTGGAGACATCACGCTGCTTGGTTTGTTGAAGGTCGTCACGAACCTGTGGCTGGAAGGGTTGGACCTTTTTAACCAGTCTGGCTACATGAGATGACTGTGTGTAGAAGGAATCTTTGTGCTTTGTTGCAACCTTTTCGACCTTCTTTTGTTGGATAGAAGGTGCTTGGGCCGAAGCTGTGGTGGTTGCAGTATCCTTTTGTTCCCCTTTTGAACAGATTGTGGAGAAGATGAATTTTGTAGTATGAGATACTACCTTGCAGCACTATTTAGGTGGAGCAGTAGTTGGAACTACCTCTGGTATCCTGTAGAGATGAACCCCCAGAGTTATAATGACACTACGAGGTCGAGACTCATAGATAGCATGGCGTTTCCACATATATGGCTGACCCAAGAGAACATCACAGACATCCAATGGGGCAACATCACATAATACCTCATCCTTGAAGGGTTGGATGTCGTATGATAATTGACACTGCTGGCTGACACGAAGATCTCGTCCTTGGCGAAGCCACCCGATGTTGTATGGTTGCGGGTGTGGTGTTGTTGACAATCCCAACTGTTTGACGACCTCTACTGAGATGAGGTTCTTCTGGCTTCCGCTATCAACAATAAAATGCAGCAGGGTCCCCTTCACCCACATCCGTGAATGAAAAAGGTGCTCCCCCTCTTCTGGATCTGTTGGTTCTTCTGGTTGAATTGCTGCGGTCGCGAAAATATCTGTGGGGTCTGCGTCGATGATCTGTCTTTTACCAGTATTTTTAGAATCAGATTCAGAATCAGGGTTCGGCTCCTTGTCTTTGATCTCGGCCACCAATGACTGTTTTGAGCGACATTCATCCGTGTTGTGCCAGGGGATTTTATGGAAATTGCACCATTTTGCCGTGTCCTTCTTTGTCTTCCCGTGACCCTTCTTTTCCTTTGGCTTGGAATGGTTTTCGGGAGACTGTTTGTTAGGATTGTCTTTGTCATACTTTGGTTGTTGTGGATTGAAGACTCGAACTCCCGTTTGTTCTGGTGCTTAAATTTCTTCTCGATTTTAACAACATATCGATAGGCAGCACCGAGTGATGAGATGTCCAGAAAATCCATTTCAGTTTGGATGTATCTGTGTAGAGCCCC
>ML785568.1:0-16397 GCA_009831015.1 Picea engelmannii
CTAACATCCATTCTCAATCCTTCTCTAGAATCAACATGGAGGTGGAAAATATATGGGAATAGAAAAAAACTACTAGAGGATGTGCAACACTAGTTGGGAAAGAGAAGCTAGTGAAAATTACTAGAGGAAGGAACACTCTCTAGAGAGAAGCCATGCATTTTGTTGATGTATACCCCACCGGACCTTGTTGAAGGCCAAAAACAAGTAATTTTCACTACCAAAGAAGGTAGAGATGCTACATGGAAAGAAAAACTATGCATTTTTGGCTATTGTACCTTGATGGACCCAATTGAGGGATCATTATGCATAAATAGGGAGTGTGCACTAGTAGATAAAAAAAAGTTTCACCCTTATTAAACCAACAATGTGTTTTTTTCTATTCAAACTTCACGAGACACCATCGAAGGGACTAAAATATATTAAGAGAGAGAATGAATTTTTGGGGTAACCAAGTGTGTTGCTTGCACAAGGGAACAATGCACTTTTTATTCTATGAGACTTCACTAGACCATACCGAAGGAAGGAAAACATCCAACAAGCTAAAAGAGATTGTTGGATGCACTGGGGTGAATGGGAAAGGAAACAACTAGTGCATTTTATCCTCCAAACAATAGTTATGCATTAATTTTACTAAATTTATCCTTCCAAGGATACAATTCATTATTTGGGAGGGTGTCGCATGCTTTGGCATGCATTTTCCTTCTTTATCGCTAAGAGGAAAGGAATTTCTCTCCTTGATATCTTTCTTCATTCTTTGATGCCCATTATTTCTTTCTCTAGCTTATTTACTTGTAGGTTATTTTTCAGATGTGGTGAAGCATTGTTGACAACCAAGGAAGCATGCTGTAATCATATACATCTCTAGAAATTGATTTTGGTGAGAGAAAATGAGTTTTTTCTTTAGAAGCATGCATTAGCCTTCATAATCCATTGGCAATGCCAATGGATAATACAAAACATATCAACATCTTTCTTGGATATATGTTGGATTCATTGCAAACTCAAGAGGTTGGTTATTGTTCTCTTGTGATTTATTATGGAGTGGGTTAATCATTTGTTTCATTTTCTGGCTCATAGCCTCCCTAAGAAATGTGTTTCTTTTCTGGGTTGATCTAGCTTGGATATCTTACCATTTCTAGTGCTTGAATGATGCACTGCAAGTCTCAAATATCTCAATCCTTCTAGTTATTTTTTAACAGTTTCCATGGTATTGTTAAGGAATGCTTGTTGATAAAACATTATTACATTGAACTACATGCATCTTCTCAAAGTTTTTTAAATTGTGTTTCCTTCATTTATTAATCCCGTGTTGTTTTCTTACTTTTCATTTGTAATGACCTAAGATAGATTAGTTTGTTGCATCATCAAACATATGGGAGAAGAATCTTCATGACTTTGAGAGAGTGGGAAAGAAATGGCTTTAGTGAGTAATATTTTCATATATCGATCTTTTAATATACTAGATTCTATAATGTTGTTAGCACCATTGTGTATTATATGTGTAGGGGAACTAATATATTAACTCAAAGGAAGTTCAATCATTTTCCATCCTAGTGATCATAATCTTGATATCTCATATTGATTATTGAATGTTATTATTAACTTTTAAGCTAGTATGGTTGCGAGGTATTACCTTTATTCTCCTTCCTTATTCACTCATTGATTTGTTAAATTACTTTGTTTCAAAGTTTATTATCTTGTTAAATTGTGTTAATGGGATGTTTTCTTACAAGGGTATGAGGACAGTGGAGAAGTCAAATAAGGATATAGTGATAGACTTGGACATACTTCACTTGGATATTTATTTCTATAAAGTATTCATATTTAGAGCCATTAGGGAACCTTGTATTCTAGATTGGAGGAAATTGTCAAATGTCATGCTTTGTCTCCTCATTGATACTATTTTTTTTTTTTAAGACCTATAGTTCGTCAATATTTCAACGTCTCTAGCATCGTTTCAATAGCATATACATCACAGGTGAAATGTCGTTGATATAGCATACATGTCGAAAGACCGACATTACCTGTCGTTGGTATTCCAACGTCCCTAGCATCACTTCCATAGCGTAAACATCATAGATGAGACATCATTGATATAGCATACACATTGGAATAATGACATTACCTTTCCTCGATCTTCTAACATCCCTAGCATTATTGTCATGGCATAAATGTCGTAGGTGAGACGTCAGTGATATAGCATACACGAGTAAAGACCGATGTTACCTTATGTTGGTGTTTCAAAGTCCCTAGCATCGTTTCCATGGTGTCAACATCGCAGGTGAGACGTCCCGACGTCGTTGTAGCGATGTCCATAGTGGGCTTGGACAATGAAGTCTGAGACGACACGTGTCCGCATGAAACATCACAATAGAGACGATATTTGTGTCATCGAAATACTGACATCATGTGAAATGATGTTAGAGGGGGTGCAATGTTTATCATTCTCCCAACAATATAAAGTGGCAATTGCTACGAACATGTCGTCGAAATTTGACCCAAATGTACTAGTGTCATTTTCTATTAAATAGATTTCCAAAGTCTATAGCATCCATGCAACATTTGATCCATCACTCATGACATCATTTTCAGAACAATCAACCAACCAATTTCCCCAACAGATCCAATGGATCATCTTTATCACTGCCAAATGGTCGAGGAATCAACAACTAGTCAAAACATTATAAAGGTGTGACAACAAAACCACCTCTCTATAGTTCATCCTCTCTAATATGCATGCTCAAACATATGAATGAGTATCACTTGAATAAATTGATCTCCAAGACCCATCATTTGTCTTTCACTAGAGGTGTCAACTTATCTGGTGGCTTCGAGGGAGAAAATCCTCATCTCCACAAGCAATCAAGATGGATGAAGAAGTATTCAAGACCATAAACAACTATAATTTTTCCCCAAAATGACAATCTACTCCATCATCCATGATAAATCAATTCCCTGCAACCATGATCGACCTCAAGCCATAACATAATTGATCCATACCATGAATGAACCCACCACAACATCTATGGTGATATAGGTCTCTCAAGAATCCATAAATGGATTCCCATGGGAAACATTCATGAGGCTTTTGTAAAGTTGAGAATTGGATTGAACTATCGATGGTCAGTCTGCCCTCTAGTTTGATGACGAGATCTTCAAGAAAACCACTCAGAAAAACCATGCTCCTTTTTGTGTCTCCCTCTGTACATTAAACTACAACTCTACCTATCCCACATCATAATCCATATCATGATTTTCTCCTTAGAATGATGACTTTTCGACCCATATTTCATACTATATTTATTTAGACATCATTGCACCCATTATCTAATGTTGCATACAATTATTTCACAAGTTAATTCTCTCTCCAAGCGATTTCACAAAACATCCAGGCTCTTCAACGAATGAATTTCCCCCCACATATCCTAAAATATTTTTCCCAAAATCCATATCCCTCAAGTAATCCATGATCCTCTCAAGAAAACATCCTAACCCATGAACTGGTATTTTTTTGGATCATCTCACATTCATAGCATAAAACTCCTAATCATTTCCACCATCCACCTCTAGATGATGTCCATCACCACCTTCAATATGATACCATATATGACCTTGATCACCACTCAACACTTTCCAAAATACCAACTATCTAAGGCTTTGTCCAATCCATGAACAAACAGAGAATCAATTTCACAATGCAGAAATCATCAAATGTGTTGTTTGTTTTTATTACCCTCAAGCTCATAGAATACAGAACCATATTAACTTTTCCAAAACCCAACAAACCTCAATTGGATTTTTCATTTTTCAAAGGGTTTTATTTTCAACAAAGCACAATCTCTTGTTTGTAACTTGTATTCCATGGGTAACTCTCTACCATATGCTCACCCAGGAAACTCTTGCTAGAGAGTGCATTCCTACAAATATCTGACAACGGTTGTTAGGAAAGAGAAATATATTAATAACATAATATAGGCACAAAATAATATCAAGCACACTGGACACCATGATTTACCCTAGAAACCTTAAGCTGGGAAAACCAACTCCTAATATATCTATTTTCTTTGGCTAAACTGACCAAGCCATGACAAAACTAGTCAATCAAGTCATATTAGAATGGAGTATCTCAATCCTTTTAATAGGATTCATCACATCAAATACCATGGAAAAAACCATGGGTTACCAAAACCATCGACTCGTAAACTACCATTAGTAAACCCATTAATGGTTATTATCTTCTACTCTATGACCAAGTCAAGATTAACCCAACAATTTAATACCTAGCTCTTAGACCTCTTTGGTCTCCTTTGATGATGCATGGATAGTGTGGGATGGGGGTGGTGCACTAATTTCGTTTTTGAAACTACCATGACTCATTGTATACCATTGGGTGGTGTCACCTCATTATTGGAAGGTGGTCTCCTTGTGAAAGTAAAAACAAGTATTATTCAACACAATTATAATTCACATATACAACTCAATAAAAATAAATGTAACACATATGTGTCATCTTGCAAGTTGGAGGCATAACTCTAATATGTCTAGGAGGAGGAGGTCGATACTATCTAGAGCTTCATCTGTCATTAATAGAAGACCCCCTCTTTAGATAATGATCTATGTCAAATAACCAAGATGAATTAGATAGAGTTAAATATTTCACTGAAGAAGTAAAGTGTCACACACCCACTACGACAACCTAGATTTTTCATCTTTTCTTCGAGGAATAGAATCCCTGAATTTCTATGGGGCCTAGCGCAGACCATCCCTTTCCTTATCCTCCTCCATGTGATCATTGGCTATGACCATAGGCCTTACCAAAAAGGCGCTTCCAGCTTTCACGTTTTGGGATTTCTGTGTGCGACCTCTCCTCGACTCCCTGTCCCTTGAAATGCCGAAATGCTAAAACTTATTCACACTAAACCGGCTCATCCACAGAGCGCATCAGGGTTTCGTATACCGGTATTTCATGACTTGTGAAGACAGGGGGTCTTGCCCTCTGGTTTCCTGGATGCCGAAACGCCGGAACCTATTCACACTAAACCAGCTCATCCACAAAGTGCGTCGGGGTTTCATATACTGGGATTTCACGACTTGTGAAGACGAGGGGTCTTGCCCTCTGGTTTCCCAGATGCCGAAACGTTGGAAATTATTCACACTAAACCAACGATCCAGATCACTCATGGATCGACGACCATGATCATGCCACGATTTCATGAATCGGGAGTTGATGCGGTCTTACCCTTGACCACTCCAAGTCGCGAGTCAGCGAAATCCTACCCAACTTCCATGTGTCATGTGCCAATGGACGGTTCTGAATACTTCAGGACTTTCAGGACTTTGTCGAGTCCACTCTCCTTCCTATGCAAGGGTTAAGATCAGCGATCAATAGAGCTCCGATAGATCCTTGGATCTATGGTCCTGGATCCCATCGCTACTTGTGAAGGCTGAAGGGGTCAAGGTATTAACACCTGCGCTCCTCCTCTAGATCCATCGGTCTTGACAAATATGGGGTATTCCCGAAAGGATTATGACTATTCATCTACCAAACGATGGGGTATTCTCTTTCGATAATGGGACTCGCTATCCTTTCTGAGATTGATTCACGATATTCAACCTCTCGGGGCTTCGAAATCCCATGACTTCGAAACTTGAGAGAACTACTCTTTCTTGTACAAGGTTTACAGACCCAGGTCGTCTAGAACTTCAGATGATTCTTGGGTAATTATCACTAGGCTTGGTGACCTAACTGAGATGCCTTCCTAATTATCCAAGCTATGAACTCTGTGACCGGGGTAAAGTAAACTCGTGGGTTTGTTATAACGGTAGTCTTTTCAAGGAACTCACTCTGACTCTGAAATGTGGGGAAACTCCCCGGAAAAAGGTGCCTTCAGGAAATTAAACCAGGACCGAGCGCGAGTCAAGTAGATGGGACAATTCACAAGAGAATGGACTCGTATTCTGAACTTATTCATTCTATACATAAATCAATTATGGTCATATATAAGTATAATCATGCATCCATTATTCCCAATCAAAACACAACGCAATCACTTCTATACAGAGACCATTTATGAGCATATAAACATGAGCATGCATCCAGGATATTCAATTCAAAATACAAGACATAAACACTTATCAGAAACACCAAGCGTGACGTGACTGCTGAGAGGGGTGCTCGTTTCCACCCAACCATAGGCTCAATGACTCCAAATGGATTTACCATTAGCCACCCCCGAGCTAGACCACGATGCTTGAGATTCAGTCTCCTACTTCCAGCTCAACGAAAGTCAATGATTAAGGTTACTCTTCTTCAACTCTATTCAGAACTTCCTGTATTTCCAGAGTTCCTCCCGGTTCTCTTCCGTGATCCCTATCGAGTGTATTCTCTCCCGCCCTTTCCCCACACTTCCTTTCTTTCCTTTTCTGTAAGATTGTGTGTGGTGTGAATTCCCCCATCCATGGTCATGTCTGAGATCTTCTACGAATGGACGGTTCACCCCCATCCCCTCATTAACTCTTAAGGAGCCTCCCCACCTACCATCCTGATAGGTAATTCATTCCAGGGTCAGAGAGTTGCTCTTGGTCTTTGAGAAAGTAAAAACCAGTACGGTATTGGCTCAGTGGAAGTTAACGCAACCATTCTAGGTCCCTTCCACCACCTCTCATTATCCATCATGGTCTCTTTTAGCACATCCCCTCCCAGCAGTCATGCAACTCGTATTCATAACATAATTTACATTCATCGACCTTTTATACAAAGGTCCATCAAATTAAACATTCACATCTTTGAGTTTTCCATAGTTCTTGGCCAATATAGTTATTTTTACAAGCTGGAGGAAACAGGTTGTTACAATTCCCTCCCCCTTAAATGAACATCATCCTCGATATTCTATATATCAATATGATGTGTATGTACAAAAGTAAACAAAATTATATATGCTTGTTTCATGGCATCTTCCATTTCCCACGTAGCCTCATCTGGGCCAAAATGTTTCAACTGCACCTTGACCTGTGCAATGGTTCAGTTCCTGAGTGGGGTTTCCTTTATGTCCAGTATGCATTGAGGTTCTAGTAGGTATTCTCCCTCTGGTTCTACCTAGATCACATACCAGACAATTATATGATTAGAATCATGTACATATTTCTTCAATAATGAAACATGGAAAACATTATGTGCTTTTACTGTGGGAGGAAGTGCTAGCCTATAGGCTACAGGTCCCACTCTATCTAGAAATTCAAAGGGTCCACAATACTGAGGTTCCAACTTGGCACAAGCTCCCATCCTCAGGGAACTCTTGTTGGGCCTAACCTTGAGATATATGTGGTCTCTCATCTTGAATTCTCTTGCAGTTCTCTTTCAGTCAGCATAACTTTTCAGTCTGTTCTGAGCGACCTTTAGATTTTGTTTTATCTTACTCACTTATTGTTCCATTTCTTTCAACATGTCAAGTCCAATAGTAACTCTATTCATGGGATTACTCTAACTGATTGGAGTGTTTCATGGTCTACCATAGAGGACTTTGAAAGGGCTCATCTTCAGGGATTCTTGGTAACCATTGTTGTAGGCGAATTCCACCAGTGGCAGGTAATCTTCCCACTTTTTAGGTTGATGCATTACATGCATCCTTAGCATGTCTTCTAATATTTGGTTCACTCTTTCCATCTGTCCATCAGTTTGAGGATGATAGGTTGTGCTAAACAGTAATTTGGTCTCCAAACCAACCATCAAGGATTTCCAAAAGTTGGAAGTAAATTTCGTGTCTCTGTCAGACACGATCTCTTTTGGCATACCATGTAGTCTAAATATCTCCTTCATGAATATGTTGGAAATGTCTATTGCCTTGCAAGTTGACTTGATGGGGATAAAATGAGCAGACTTTCTCAGTTTATCCACCACTACCATGATGGCGTCATTCTGTTTGGTCGATGTTGGTAATCCGGTGATGAAATCCATGGAAATGGTTTCCAAATTCCATTCTTGGATTGGTAGAGATTGTAATAATCCTTCTGGGTGTTGGTGTTCTACTTTAACCTATTGGCATTCTATACATTTGGCTAAGTACTCAGCTATGTATTTCTTCAATCCAGGCCAATAGAATTGTTTCCTGGTGGCCGTGATCATCTTCCGGTATCCTGGATGACCAATATATGGTCTTTTGTGTAGTTCATCCATTATGAACCTCTTCAAGTCGTCACAATATGGAATATACAATCTATTTCTGTAAGTTAGCAGGCCTCCATCTATCATCTAATAGCCTTCATACTTTATCCTTGTGGGTTCTTTCTCTAGGTACGAGGTCACGGTCTGGAATAATGTGTCTGTTTCTTGTGCATTCTTAACTATTTCCCTGACATTGGTCTCGCAGGTGTTCACCGCTGCCAGATGAATTGTTTTCATACTTCTGCTAAGGGCATCGGACACCTTATTTTCCTTTCCCTTGAAATGTTTGATTTTGAAATCAAACTCACTAAGAAGGGCCATCCACCTAGCTTGTCTAGCATTGAGTTTTGGTTGGTCAAACAGATGTCGTAATCCACAGTGGTCTGTCATGAGTATGAATTTCCTTCCCAGGAGGTAATGCCTCCACATTTTCAAGGCATGCACTATGGCGGCCAGCTCTAGATCATGGGTCACATAGTTGGCTTCATGCTCATTCAATTTTTGGGATTCATAGAAGACTACACTTCCTTCTTGCATAAGGACTCCCCCGAGCCCTTCCTTATAGGAATTTGTGCACATGAGGAAATCATTTTTAGGAGCAATGATCTTCAGCATGGGTGCATGGGTCAGAAGGTGTTTCAGGGATTGAAATCTTTCTTCACATTCTTGTGTCCACGTGAATTTAGCTCCCTTCTTCTGGAGGGCAGTGATTGGACAACCAATCTTGGATAATCCTTTTATAAATATCCTATAGTATCCTACTAAGCCCATAAAGGATCTGATATTTGAAACATCCTTTGGGGTAGGCCATTCCATGATAGACTAGATCTTCTCAGGGTCTAATGCTACTCCTTTTTCAGATATGACATGGCCCAAGTAATGTATTTGCTTCTGGAAAAAGTCGCACTTGCTAAATTTGGCATAGAGTTGATGTTATCTTAGCACTTGAAGCACAAGTCTAAGATGTTCCTCATGTTCCTCTCTATTCTTGGAGTAAATTAATATATCGTCAATAAAAACCAGTACAAATTTGTTTAGGAATTTGCTGAGCACATTGTTCATCAAGCACATAAAAGTGGCAAGGGCATTGGTTAATCCAAATGGTACTACCACAAACTCATAGTGACCATATCTCATCATGAAGGCAGTTTTGTGGATGTCTTCACCCTTGATTCGGACTTGATGGTATCCAGATCTCAAGTCAATCTTTGAGAAGATGGAAGAACCTCCCAATTGATCGAACAAGTTATCAATCCGGGGTAAGGGGTACTTGTTCTTTATGGTTACCTTATTGAGTTGTCTATAATCTATGCACAGTCGGAGGGCACCATCTTTCTTCTTCACAAACAGAACTGGTGCTCCCCATGGAGAAACACTAGGCCAGATATAGCCTTTGTCCATCATTTATTTTAGTTGTAATTTAAGCTCAACTAGCTCGGGTGTGCTCATCCTATAGGGTGTTCTAGACACGGGAACTGCTCCTGGTGCAAGTTCTATTGAGAAGTCAATGTCCCTTCTCGGAGGTAAACCTGGTACCTCTTCAGGAAACACATCTCTATATTCTCTTAGTGTGGGGTGGTCTTTGAGGCTTGGTTTGTCATATTCAACTGATTCCAACACCTGTATCGCATATAGTGGACATCCCTTTCTACAATACTTTCTCATTTGAAGGGTTGATATTTTTCTCACCGAGACAGGTTTTTGGATCCCTCGAAGGGTTATCCTTCTTCCTTCTTCACTTACACATTCTAAGGTTTTATGGTAACAGTCCAGTCTGGCTTTATATGTGGCTATCTAGTCCATACCAATCAACAGGTCATACGATCCTAGGGGTAGTATGTTAAGGGTTGCTTGGGTGGGGAATTTACCCATAGTGAATTGGGAAGATGGTATGACCTCTGCTACATTTATTTTGGTGCTAGTGGCTAACTATACCAACCATGGATTGGCATGTTTACGTGGATATAATTTACACTTATCAACAGCCTTAGGAGCTATATAACTCAAATTTGAACCAGGGTCAATTAGAATAGACACTAGATGGTTGGTGATCATACCTTCCATCTCCACCACTGAAGATTGGTGGTCAGCTTGTTTATTATCCATGGCTGCATAAATTTGCGACATACTCCTGGCCATGTCATTGACGGTGGTATCTTCTTGAACGTTGTAAATTCTTCGACTATTCTGTTGTCGGTGCGGGCAGTCCCTCAGTAGATGTTCTTCTCCACAACCCCAACATTTCAAGGGTTCTCTCTTTGGGTTATCAATATTTCCTAGGGTAGATTCAAAAGGTTTATTTCTGCTCTGGGAGGGGAAATTCTACTGGTGTACACTTCAAGTTGGGAAGCTCATCCTTGAGTCCTTTTTATAGATTTTAAATTTTGGGGATTTAAACCCCTTTTTATGGAATCCTGAACTATTCTTCTGCTTCCAGCCTTCTTGAGGTTCTGTCCGATGCCCAATCTATTCATAACAATATCTTGCCTTTCAGATAGTGTCCTTTAGGGTCTTTGGCTTGTCAAACTCAATCCTGTTCTGATAGTCCTTAGGTAATCCACTGATGAATCATTGCACCTTTTCCTTTTCTGCTTTTATATAGGGTACATACCTCAGCAACTCGAGGAATCTGCTGGCATATTCCTCTATGGTGAGTTGCCCCAACTTGATTTCATAGAATTCTTTAGTCTTTTTGTCGAAATAATTTTCTGATAGATACTTCTTCCTGAATTATTTCTCAAACCGTTCCCAAGATAGGTCTTCTTCGTGAATCCCTTTTACATTCTTAAGGTCTTTCCACCAAATGGAAGCCTTCCCATTCAGGTTGAAAGTGGCTACTCGGGCCTTCAAGTTTTCCGAGAAGTCATGGACTGAGAAATACTTCTTTAGTCCAAGTAGCCAAGCCTCCACTTCCTCTCCCTTCTTTATTTCACCATCGAAAGATGGTGGTTTGGCCTTCTCGAATTCTTCAAGATTATGATTTTTGGAATGATTTCACTTCTTCTGTTTTCTTCGGGAATAAGAACTAGTTCTGCTACTAGAAGATTCCTCTGAATTGCAAGTTTCCTTTCCAGAGGAATCGTCAGATGCTTGTCCCTTATCTTTGGGGTGGACCTTTCTCGAGGTGCTCTTCCCAGTGTGGCCACTTAAAATACCAATTTTTTGTATCTCAGGTGGACTTTGACTTTTCTTTGTCTGTCGTTGGCCTGCGTGACTAGTGTCAGGTCCATGCTGCAATTGTCTTTGTATGTCGGATAAACTCTACAGCAAGAATGAATTAATTTTCATTTTCTTCTCTTTATCTTTTATCAACCTCTCATTGTCGGCCTTGCAGCTCTGTAGTTTGACCATGAGGCTTCTCACAATCTCAGCTATATTTGGAGGGGTCTCTACCACTCTCCTTTAGTCAGACTCTTCGTCTCTATTGTGGGAGCCATCCCCCACTTCATGGTGCGTCACCATTCTATGCGTCTACAGTTTCCCGCGGTTGATCGTCCGCTTGTTGTGTAGGAAAAACACTTGTTGTTAGTCAACATTATATTCATTCACAATCAGTGCATAATTCATATTTTTCAAATGCATACACACAATAAGAATTTTCATTCTTGACTTCGACTTTTGATAAAGGGGGTTTGGATAGAGAGTTACTCCTCTTAAGAGTACTTCAAATGGAGTTTCTGCGCAACTCGTTCATGAGCCCAAGCAGGCCAAGTATTGTAACCATGCTCTGATACCAATTTTTCACACACCCACTACAACAACCTAGATTTTTTGTCTTTTTTTCGAGGGACAGAATCCCCGAATTTCTATGGGGCCTAGAGCAGACCATCCCTTCCCTTATCCTCCTCCATGTGATCATTGGCTATGACCACAAGCCTTACCAAAAATGTTCTTCCGACTTTCATGTTTCGGGATTTCTGTGCGCGAGCTGTCCCCGCCTCTCTGTCCCTTGAAATGCCAAAACGTCGAAACTTATTCACACTAAACCGGCTCATCCACAGATCCTGTCAGAGTTTCGTATACCAGGATTTTTCGACTTGTGAAGACGATGAGTCTTTCCCTCTGGTTTTTCAGATGCCGAAATGCTGGAAATTATTCACACTAAACCGGCTCATCCACAGAGCGCGTCAGGGTTTCGTATACTGGGATTTCATGACTTGCGAAGATGAGGGGTCTTGCCCTCTGGTTTCTCAGATGTCGAAACGCCGAAACTTATTCACACTAAACCGGCTCATCCACAGAGCATGTCAGGGTTTCATATACCGAGATTTCACAACTTGTGAAGACGAGGGGTCTTGCCCTCTGGTTTTCCGGATGCCGAAATGCTGGAACTTATTCACACTAAACCGGCGGTCCAGATCACTCATGGATAGACGACCATGATCACATCATGATTTCATGAATCGTGAGTTCGTGCGGTCTTACCCTTGACCACTCCAAGTCACGAGTTAGAAAAATGTTACCCAACTGCCATGTGTCATGTGTCGATGGATGGTTCTGAATACTTTGGGACTTTCAAGACTTCGTCGAGTCCACTCTCCTCCCTATGCAAGGGTTAAGATCGATAGTCAATAGAGCTTCGATAGATCCTTGGATCTACAGTCCTGTATCCCATCACTACTTGCGAAGGTTGAAGGGGTCAAGGTACTAACACCTACGCTCCTCCTCTAGATCCATCGGTCTTGACAAATCTGGGGTATTTCCGAAAGGATTTCGACCATTCGTCTACCAAATGATGGGGTATTCTCTTTCGATAATTGGACTCGCTATCCTTTATGAGCTTGATTCATGAGATTAAATCTCTCAGGGCTTTGAACTCCCACGACTTCGAAACCTGAGAGAACTAATCTTTCTTGTACAAGGTTTCCAGACCCAGGTCGTCTGGACCTTTAGATGATTCTTGGGTAATTATCCCTAGGTTTGGTGACCTGACTAAGATGCCTTCCTAATTCGCCAAGCTATGAAATTTGTGACCGAGGTAAAGTAAACTCGTGGGTTTTCTATAATGGTAATCTTTTCAAGGAACTCACTCCGAATCTGAAATGTGGGGAAACTTCACGGAAAAAGGTGCCTTCAGGAAATTAAACCAGGACCAAGCACGATTCAAGTAGATGGGACAATTCTCAAGAGAACAGACTCGTATTCTAAACGTATTCATTCTATACATAAATCGATTATGGTCATATATAAGTATAAGCATGCATCCATTATTCCCAATCAAAACACAAGGTAATCACTTCTATACAGAGACCATTTATGAGTGTATAAACATGAGCATGCATCCAGGATATTCAATTCAAAATACAAGACATAAACACTTATCAGAAATACCAGGCATGACGTGACTGCTGAGAGGGGTGTTCGTTTCCACCCAACCGTAGGCTCAGTGACTCCAAATGGATTTACCACTAGCCACCCCCGAGCTATACCATGATGCTTGAGATTCAATCTCCTACTTCCAGCTCAACAAAAGTTAAGGACGAAGGTTACTCTCCTTCTCCTCTGTTCAGAACTCCCTGTATTTCCAGATTTCCTCTCGGTTCTCTTCCATGATCCCTATCACACGTATTCTCTCCCCACCTTTCCCCACACTTCCTTTCTTTCCTTTTCTGCAAGATTGTGTGTGGCATGAATTCCCCCATCCGTGGTCAGGTCTGAGAGCTTCTATGGATGGGCAGTTCACCCCCATCCCCTCATTAACTCTTAAGGAACCTCCCCACCTACCATCCTGACGAGTAATTCTTTGAGCAAGTAAAAACCAGTACGGTATTGGTTCGGTGGAAGTTAACACAACCATTCCAGGTCCCTTCCACCACCTCTCATTAGCCATCGTGGTCTCTTTTAGCACATCCCCTCCCAGCAATCATGCAACTTGTATTCATAACATAATTTACATTCATCGACCTTTTATACAAAAGTCCATCAAATTAAACATTCACATCTTTGAGTTTGCCATAGTTCTTGGCCAATATAGTTATTTTTACAAGATGGGGGAAACAGGGTGTTACATAAAGTATGTAGTAGTCTTGTTTTCTTTTAGTGTGATTTTGTATTTAAGTTTTTTGATAGCCACAATTGTAATAGGATATCATGAGGGCGGTGACCCCACTAGCAAGAGATAATTAATGAGACACACCTCATCTATCATAAGGGATAAGGATGAAACCCAAGATGATAATAAGGGGAATGATTATGTCATTACACCCTAACCATTGGCATAAGTGAATTCATCATCAATGCCAATAATATATAACGAAGGTGAGACAGGAAATAGGATCACAACCCCCTTCCCTTATGACAAGAGAGTAAGGAGATAAGAGACATGAGATAAAACAAAATGAGGAAGGTGGTTCGTAATTACAACCATTATTTAGTGACAAGTCAGAAGGATAAAGAAGACAATAGTAGAAAGTACACATAAATTGGTGGTTGACAACACTTTTTTGTCTAGCATAGGGTGAACATAGGATAGGATACATGAGGGAGGTAATGAAACCAAAATCGAGGAAAAGTATCACAACAATCACTCTCTAAAGGTTGCATTGAGTAGGAAAAAACATTACTTAATATATGAGAGGTAGAGGAGACATGCATAATGATGAATCTTGATTAGGGTGATGTCCTATAAAATGAGGCCCTAATTTGAGACAAAATTGGTGAGCAAACTAAGCCTCAACTTAATAAACAAAATGGGACCAACTATAATCACATATAATGTGTGGTGTGAGGAAGGAGAGAAAGAACATGGAAGAAACCAATAGGTGTAGTGGGAAGATGACCAAATTTATAAGGCTTTCCTTGGCATTTTATTGGAAAATAGAGGGAGAAAAGAGGATGACATCAAAATAAAGGGTGATGAAATGGCCAAGGAGAAGTTTGGGCCTACCTAACAAATTAGGAGACACATAGCATGTCCACCATGAGGGAAGAGGGAAAGGAAGTAAAGTTTCCTTCCTTGAGTGGACAAGGAGATAAATAAGGTCCAAGAAAAATCCTATGATGAGAAATATGAGAGAAGGAAAGACTCCAAAAAAGAGAGGAATCCATGGATGGGGATATCCATGAAAATGTAGGAGGGAAGTAGAGAGGTTATGAAATCTCAAGCGAGGGATAATAAAAGGAGATAGGTGGAGAAAAGTATGAACAAACAAGAGGGATCAAAGTAAGGATGAAGGAATTCTTGATAAAGTAGGAATAAGGGGTGCCTTTATATCTTGAAAGGGATAGGAGGAATCTATCTTTAAAAGCTCACATTTATTACCTTTGAATTTGTTATTTCATGTATGAAAGATAGTATCATCTAGTTTGAGTCTCAAGTAAGTTTGTATGTTAAAATATCCATAAAGTGTCAATGGTTAGATCTCCACATGAGTCTTTTACACTGGTGTAGTGTAGGTTTAAGTAAATATTTGAGGCATGGTCATGGTAACATTAATGTTGATATCTCCAAATATCGTGACCAATTGGATATTTTGAATATACATGTTCTTATGGGTTTATGTTATGGTTGTATGTAAAATCATATTGAAGGAGCCATGAATGTTTCATGATAACCTGAGAAATAACCAATTATTTGTTTCATATTGAAAGGAGGTGCTAGAATACCTCCATGGTAAACTTGGTTCATGTTTAAAAAATGAAGAATGTGACCTACAATTGAAGGAGGGAATAGGAAATAAGATCAAGTGGAATTGTTCAATGAAAACTTGGTTGAAAGGTTATTGCATTGTTGGAATGAAACCATGGTGTCGAGGTTGTCGAGGAAATATGAGTAATTTAATAAGAACTTGAGGTAGTGTTTATAATATCATTTTGGTACCATGTGAAAGGTTTGACATGTTTTAAATAAGGCATTAGTTGTCACCATGATGGAAAGTGATAGGTCTAGGAGATGTAGATCTATTGTTCTCGATGGAAAAAGGATAATACAGGGAAAAAACATGATCAATGCCTTTTCTTGAGAAATGGAAGGCTTTACAAGATCTACCAAGTGGAGTGATGAAAAGGTGGCTCTGCTAAATTTTGAATGTATATTTGAGTTAGGAAGAAGAGTGTAATATAAATTGGTAGCATGGAAGGATTCTTACATATGTAATTGTGTGTTATCATCATGGAGGATGACTAGGCATGATGCCAAGAACTGTGAAATCCTTAAGGTGTGGATAAAACCCTAGAATCATGTGTAGATGCACTAGATATAGACATAATGATGGTAGGGAGGATTAACTCATATTTC
>ML785568.1:29343-62352 GCA_009831015.1 Picea engelmannii
GATACTATAGGAGATTTATAAAAGGATTCTCCAAGATTGGTTGTCCAATCACTGCCCTCTAGAAGAAGGGAGCTAAATTCACGTGGACACAAGAATGTGAAGAAAGATTTCAATCCCTGAAACACCTTCTGACCCATGCACCCATGCTGAAGATCACTGATCCTAAAAATGACTTCCTCGTGTGCACAAATGCCTGTAAGGAAGGGCTCGGGGGAGTCCTTATGAAAGAAGGAAGTGTAGTCTGCTATGAATCCCAAAAATTGAATGAGCACAAAGCCAACTATGTGACCCATGATCTAGAGCTGGCCACCATAGTGCATGCCTTGAAAATGTGGAGGCATTACCTCCTGGGAAGGAAATTCGTAATCATGACAGACCATTGTGGATTGTGACATCTGTTTGACCAACCAAAACTCAATGCTAGACAAGCTAGGTGGATGGCCCTTCTTAGTGAGTTTGATTTCGAAATCAAACATTTCAAGGGAAAGGAAAATAAGGTGGCCGATGCCCTTAGCATAAGTATGAAAACAATTCATCTGGCAGCAGTGAACACCTGCGAGACCAACGTCAGGGAAAGAGTTAAGAATGCACAAGAAACAGACACATTCTTCCAGACCGTGACCTCGTACCTAGAGAAAGAACCCACAGGGATAAAGTATGAAGGCTACTAGATGATAGATGGAGGCCTGCTAACTTACAGAAACATATTGTATATTCCAGATTGTGACGACTTGAAGAGGTTCATAATGGATGAACTACATAAAAGACCATATACTGGTCATCCAGGATACCAGAAGATGATCACGGCCACCAGGAAACAATTCTATTGGCCTGGATTGAAGAAAGACATAGCTAAGTACTTAGCGAAATGTATAGAATGCCAACAGGTTAAAGTAGAACACCAACACCCAGAAGGATTATTACAACCTCTACCAATCCCAGAATGGAAATGGGAAACCATTTCCATGGATTTCATCACCGGATTACCAACATCGACCAAACAGAATGACGCCATCGTGGTAGTGGTGGATAAACTGAACAAGTACGCTCATTTTATCCCCATCAAGTCAACTTGCAAGGCAATAGACATTGCCAACATATTCATGAAGGAGATATTTAGACTACATGGTATGCCTAAAGAGATCGTGTTTGACAGAGACATGAAATTTACTTCAAACTTTTGGAAATCCTTGATGGTTGGTTTGGAGACCAAATTACTGTTTAGCACAACCTATCATCCTCAAACTGATGGACAGATGGAAAGAGTGAACTAAATATTAGAAGACATGCTAAGGATGCATGTAATGCATCAACCTAAAAAGTGAGAAGATTACCTGCCACTGGTGGAATTTGCCTACAACAATGGCTACCAAGAATCCCTGAAGATGAGCCCTTTCAAAGTCCTCTATGGTAGACCATGAAACACTCCAGTCAGTTAGAGTAATCCCATGAACAGAGTTACTATTGGACTCGACATGTTGAAATAAATTGAACAACAAGTGACTCAGATAAAACAAAATCTAAAGGTCGCTCAGAACAGACTAAAAAGTTATGCCGACTGAAAGAGAACTGCAAGAGAATTCAAGATAAGAGACCGCGTATATCTCAAGGTTAGGCCTAAGAAGAGTTCCCTGAGGATGGGAGCTTGTGCCAAGTTGGAACCTCAGTATTGTGAACCCTTTGAAGTTCTAGATAGAGTGGGACCTGTAGCCTATAGGCTAGCACTTCCTCCCATAGTAAAAGCACATAATGTTTTCCATGTTTCATTATTGAAGAAATATGTACATGATTCTAATCATATAATTGTCTGGTCTATGATCTAGGTAGAACCAGAGGGAGAATACCTACTAGAACCTGAATGCATACTAGACATAAAGGAAACCCCACTCAGGAACTGAACCATTGCACAGGTCAAGGTGCAGTTGAAACATTTTGGCCCAGATGAGGCTACGTGGGAAATGGAAGATGCCATGAAACAGACATATCTGATTTTGTTTACTTCTGTACATACACGTTGTATTGATAGATAGAACATCGAGGATGATGTTCCTTTAAGGGGGAGGGAATTGTAACAACCTGTTTCCCCCAGCTTGTAAAAATAACTATATTGGCCAAGAACTATGGAAAACTCAAAGATGTGAATGTTTAATTTGATGGACGTTTGTACAAAAGGTCGATGAATGTAAATTATGTTATGAATACGAGTTGCATGACTGCTGGGAGGGGATGTTCTAAAAGAGACCACGATCGATAATAAGAGGTGGTGGAAGGGACCTAGAATGGTTGCGTTAACTTCCACCGAACCAATACCGTACTGGTTTTTACTTTCTCAAAGACCAAGAGCAACTCTCTGACCCTGGAATGAATTACCCGTCATGATGGTAGGTGGGGAGGATCCTTAAGAGTTAATGAGGGGATGGGGGCGAATCGTCCATCCGTAGAAGCTCTCAGACTTGACCATGGATGGGGGAATTCATGCCACACACAATCTTACAGAAAAGGAAAGAAAGGAAGTGTGGGGAAAGGGGGGGAGAGAATATGCGCGATAGGGATCGCGGAAGAGAACCAGGAGGAAATATGGAAATACAGGAAGTTCTGAATAGAGGTGAAGGAGAGTAACCTTCATCATTGACTTTCGTTGAGCTGGAAGTAGGAGACTGAATCTCAAGCATCGTGGTCTATCTCGGGGGCGGCTAGTGGTAAATCCATTTGGAGTCATTGAGCCTATGGTTGGGTGGAAACGAGCACCCCTCTCAGCAGTCACGTCACGCTTGGTGTTTATGATAAGTGTTTATTTCTTGTATTTTGAATTGAATATCCTGGATGCATGCTCATGTTTATATGCTCATAAATGGTCTCTGTATAGAAGTGATTTCCTTGTGTTTTGATTGGGAATAATGGATGCATGATTATACTTATATATGACCATAATCGATTTATGTATATAATGAATAAGTTCAGAATACGAGTCCGTTCTCTTGTGAATTGTCCCATCTACTTGACTCACGCTCGGTCCTGGTTTAATTTCCTGAAGGCACCTTTTTCTGGGGAGTTTCCCCACATTTCAGAGTCAGAGTGAGTTCCTTGAAAAGACTACCGTTATAGCAAACCCACGAGTTTACTTTACCCTGGTCACAGAGTTCATAGCTTGGCGAATTAGGAAGGCATCTCAGTTAGGTCACCAAGCCTAGTGATAATTACCCAAGAATCATTTGAAGGTCTAGATGACCTGGGTCTGGAAACCTTGTACAAGAAAGAGTAGTTCTCTCAGGTTTCGAAGTCATGGGAGTTCGAAGCCCCGAGAGGTTGAATCTCATGAATCAAGCTTAGAAAGGATAGTGAGTCCAATTATCGAAAGAGAATACCCCATCGTTTGGTAGACGAACAGTCGAAATCCTTTCGGGAATACCCCATATTTGTCAAGACCGATGGATCTAGAGGAGGAGCGCAGGTGTTAATACCTTGACCCCTTCAGCCTTCGCAAGTAGCGATGGGATCCAGGACCATAGATCCAAGGATCTATCAGATCTCTATTGATTGTCAATCTTAACCCTTGCATAGGCAGGAGAGTGGACTCGACAAAGTCCTGAAAATCCCGAAGTATTCAGAACCGTCCATCGGCACATGACACATGGCAGTTGGGTAGGATTTCGCTGACTCGCGACTTGGAGTGGTCAAGAGTAAGACCGCATGAACTCGCGATTCATGAAATCATGGCATGATCATGGTTGTCGATCCATGAGTGATCTGGACCGTCGGTTTAGTGTGAATATGTTCCGACGTTTCGGCATCCGGGAAACCAGAGGGCAAGACCCCTCGTCTTCGCAAGTCGTGAAATCCCAGTATATGAAACCCCGACGCACTTTCTGGATGAGTTGGTTTAGTGTGAATAGGTTCTGGTGTTTCGGCATCCAGGAAACCAAAGGGAAAGACCCCTCATCTTCGCAAGTCGTGAAATCCCGGTATACGAAACCCCGATGTGCTCTGTGGATGAGCCGGTTTAGTGTGAATAAGTTTCGGCGTTTCGGCATTTCAAGGGACAGGGAGTCGGGGAGAGCTGACACACAGAAATCCCGAAACGTGAAAGCCAGAAGTGCCTTTTTGGTAAGGCCTATGGTCATAGCCAATGATCACATGGAGGAGGATAAGGAAAGGGATGGTCTGCGCTAGGCCCCATAGAAATTCAGGGATTCTATCCCTCGAAGAAAAGATAAAAAATCTAGGTTGTCGTAGTGGGTGTGTGACACTTTACTTCTTCAGTGAAATATTTAACTCTATCTAATTCATCTTGGTTATTTGACATAGATCGTTATCTAAAGAGGGGGTCTTCTATTAATGACAGATGAAGCTCTAGATAGTATCGATCTCCTCCTCCTAGAAATATTAGAGTTATGCCTCCAACTTGCAAGATGACACATATGTGTTACATTTATTTTTATTGAGTTGTATATGTGAATTATAATTGTGTTGAATAATACTTGTTTTTACTTTCACAAGGAGACCACCTTCCAATAATGAGGTGACACCACCCAATGGTATACAATGAGTCATGGTAGTTTCAAAAACGAAATTAGTGCACCACCCCCATCCCACACTATCCATGCATCATCAAAGGAGACCAAAGAGGTCTAAGAGCTAGGTATTAAATTGTTGGGTTAATCTTGACTTGGTCATAGAGTAGAAGATAATAACCATTAATGGGTTTACTAATGGTAGTTTACGAGTCGATGGTTTTGGTAACCCATGGTTTTTTCCATGGTATTTGATGTGATGAATCCTATTAAAAGGATTGAGATACTCCATTCTAATATGACTTGATTGACTAGTTTTGTCATGGCTTGGTCAGTTTAGCCAAAGAAAATAGATATATTAGGAGTTGGTTTTCCCAGCTTAAGGTTTCTAGGGTAAATCATGGTGTCCAGTGTGCTTGATATTATTTTGTGCCTATATTATGTTATTAATATATTTCTCTTTCCTAACAACCGTTGTCAGATATTTGTAGGAATGCACTCTCTAGCAAGAGTTTCCTGGGTGAGCATATGGTAGAGAGTTACCCATGGAATACAAGTTACAAACAAGAGATTGTGCTTTGTTGAAAATAAAACCCTTTGAAAAATGAAAAATCCAATTGAGGTTTGTTGGGTTTTGGAAAAGTTAATATGGTTCTGTATTCTATGAGCTTGAGGGTAATAAAAACAAACAACACATTTGATGATTTCTGCATTGTGAAATTGATTCTCTGTTTGTTCATGGATTGGACAAAGCCTTAGATAGTTGGTATTTTGGAAAGTGTTGAGTGGTGATCAAGGTCATATATGGTATCATATTGAAGGTGGTGATGGACATCATCTAGAGGTGGATGGTGGAAATGATTAGGAGTTTTATGCTATGAATGTGAGATGATCCAAAAAAATACCAGTTCATGGGTTAGGATGTTTTCTTGAGAGGATCATGGATTACTTGAGGGATATGGATTTTGGGAAAAATATTTTAGGATATGTGGGGGGAAATTCATTCGTTGAAGAGCCTGGATGTTTTGTGAAATCGCTTGGAGAGAGAATTAACTTGTGAAATAATTGTATGCAACATTAGATAATGGGTGCAATGATGTCTAAATAAATATAGTATGAAATATGGGTCGAAAAGTCATCATTCTAAGGAGAAAATCATGATATGGATTATGATGTGGGATAGGTAGAGTTGTAGTTTAATGTACAGAGGGAGACACAAAAAGGAGCATGGTTTTTCTGAGTGGTTTTCTTGAAGATCTCGTCATCAAACTAGAGGGCAGACTGACCATCGATAGTTCAATCCAATTCTCAACTTTACAAAAGCCTCATGAATGTTTCCCATGGGAATCCATTTATGGATTCTTGAGAGACCTATATCACCATAGATGTTGTGGTGGGTTCATTCATGGTATGGATCAATTATGTTATGGCTTGAGGTCGATCATGGTTGCAGGGAATTGATTTATCATGGATGATGGAGTAGATTGTCATTTTGGGGAAAAATTATAGTTGTTTATGGTCTTGAATACTTCTTCATCCATCTTGATTGCTTGTGGAGATGAGGATTTTCTCCCTCGAAGCCACCAGATAAGTTGACACCTCTAGTGAAAGACAAATGATGGGTCTTGGAGATCAATTTATTCAAGTGATACTCATTCATATGTTTGAGCATGCATATTAGAGAGGATGAACTATAGAGAGGTGGTTTTGTTGTCACACCTTTATAATGTTTTGACTAGTTGTTGATTCCTCGACCATTTGGCAGTGATAAAGATGATCCATTGGATCTGTTGGGGAAATTGGTTGGTTGATTGTTCTGAAAATGATGTCATGAGTGATGGATCAAATGTTGCATGGATGCTATAGACTTTGGAAATCTATTTAATAGAAAATGACACTAGTACATTTGGGTCAAATTTCGACGACATGTTCGTAGCAATTGCCACTTTATATTGTTGGGAGAATGATAAACATTGCACCCCCTCTAACATCATTTCACATGATGTCAGTATTTCGATGACACAAATATCGTCTCTATTGTGATGTTTCATGCGGACACGTGTCGTCTCAGACTTCATTGTCCAAGCCCACTATGGACATCGCTACAACGACGTCGGGACGTCTCACCTGCGATGTTGACACCATGGAAACGATGCTAGGGACTTTGAAACACCAACATAAGGTAACATCGGTCTTTACTCGTGTATGCTATATCACTGACGTCTCACCTACGACATTTATGCCATGACAATAATGCTAGGGATGTTAGAAGATCGAGGAAAGGTAATGTCATTATTCCAATGTGTATGCTATATCAATGATGTCTCATCTATGATGTTTACGCTATGGAAGTGATGCTAGGGACGTTGGAATACCAACGACAGGTAATGTCGGTCTTTCGACATGTATGCTATATCAACGACATTTCACCTGTGATGTATATGCTATTGAAACGATGCTAGAGACGTTGAAATATTGACGAACTATAGGTCTTAAAAAAAAAAAATAGTATCAATGAGGAGACAAAGCATGACATTTGACAATTTCCTCCAATCTAGAATACAAGGTTCCCTAATGGCTCTAAATATGAATACTTTATAGAAATAAATATCCAAGTGAAGTATGTCCAAGTCTATCACTATATCCTTATTTGACTTCTCCACTGTCCTCATACCCTTGTAAGAAAACATCCCATTAACACAATTTAACAAGATAATAAACTTTGAAACAAAGTAATTTAACAAATCAATGAGTGAATAAGGAAGGAGAATAAAGGTAATACCTCGCAACCATACTAGCTTAAAAGTTAATAATAACATTCAATAATCAATATGAGATATCAAGATTATGATCACTAGGATGGAAAATGATTGAACTTCCTTTGAGTTAATATATTAGTTCCCCTACACATATAATACACAATGGTGCTAACAACATTATAGAATCTAGTATATTAAAAGATCGATATATGAAAATATTACTCACTAAAGCCATTTCTTTCCCACTCTCTCAAAGTCATGAAGATTCTTCTCCCATATGTTTGATGATGCAACAAACTAATCTATCTTAGGTCATTACAAATGAAAAGTAAGAAAACAACACGGGATTAATAAATGAAGGAAACACAATTTAAAAAACTTTGAGAAGATGCATGTAGTTCAATGTAATAATGTTTTATCAACAAGCATTCCTTAACAATACCATGGAAACTGTTAAAAAATAACTAGAAGGATTGAGATATTTGAGACTTGCAGTGCATCATTCAAGCACTAGAAATGGTAAGATATCCAAGCTAGATCAACCCAGAAAAGAAACACATTTCTTAGGGAGGCTATGAGCCAGAAAATGAAACAAATGATTAACCCACTCCATAATAAATCACAAGAGAACAATAACCAACCTCTTGAGTTTGCAATGAATCCAACATATATCCAAGAAAGATGTTGATATGTTTTGTATTATCCATTGGCATTGCCAATGGATTATGAAGGCTAATGCATGCTTCTAAAGAAAAAACTCATTTTCTCTCACCAAAATCAATTTCTAGAGATGTATATGATTACAGCATGCTTCCTTGGTTGTCAACAATGCTTCACCACATCTGAAAAATAACCTACAAGTAAATAAGCTAGAGAAAGAAATAATGGGCATCAAAGAATGAAGAAAGATATCAAGGAGAGAAATTCCTTTCCTCTTAGCGATAAAGAAGGAAAATGCATGCCAAAGCATGCGACACCCTCCCAAATAATGAATTGTATCCTTGGAAGGATAAATTTAGTAAAATTAATGCATAACTATTGTTTGGAGGATAAAATGCACTAGTTGTTTCCTTTCCCATTCACCCCAGTGCATCCAACAATCTCTTTTAGCTTGTTGGATGTTTTCCTTCCTTCGGTATGGTCTAGTGAAGTCTCATAGAATAAAAAGTGCATTGTTCCCTTGTGCAAGCAACACACTTGGTTACCCCAAAAATTCATTCTCTCTCTTAATATATTTTAGTCCCTTCGATGGTGTCTCGTGAAGTTTGAATAGAAAAAAACACATTGTTGGTTTAATAAGGGTGAAACTTTTTTTTATCTACTAGTGCACACTCCCTATTTATGCATAATGATCCCTCAATTGGGTCCATCAAGGTACAATAGCCAAAAATGCATAGTTTTTCTTTCCATGTAGCATCTCTACCTTCTTTGGTAGTGAAAATTACTTGTTTTTGGCCTTCAACAAGGTCCGGTGGGGTATACATCAACAAAATGCATGGCTTCTCTCTAGAGAGTGTTCCTTCCTCTAGTAATTTTCACTAGCTTCTCTTTCCCAACTAGTGTTGCACATCCTCTAGTAGTTTTTTTCTATTCCCATATATTTTCCACCTCCATGTTGATTCTAGAGAAGGATTGAGAATGGATGTTAGATATTGGTTACCTTCCTTTCTACCAAAGACTTTTTCCCAATGTGTGTAATTTTTAGGAATCATTTCACTTTGTTGTGGGGTCTCATTGGGGCACTAAGTGATAGCTAGGTGAAATATAAGTGTATCCACACATTCGTCTTACACAATTTTATACAAATTGACTAGATACATGGTCTATCTAGTTTTCCATTTATAAATGTTAAACTAATTTTAAAACGTGACAAAATTTTAATTAAATGACATGTTTTGACCCCGGAAACCCATGATGGGTTTGTTTGAATATTTGTGCATCTTGGGAACAAATGGAGGTTAAGAGTGCATTTAGAATGATAGATTACATATGAAATGACTACCTGCAAGGGATACTTGGTTCTTGGACCAAGGATTCTCAATTTATTAACGATATGACAAGAAATTAATTAAAAAGTAGGATTTTATAGAAAAAACATTATAAGGGTTAGCGAATTCTAAAAGCATTTGAACACATAATGAATCACATTGGAAGAATTAATTCATTTTAAGGTGATAAAAAATCAGTGATTCCCTTCACTTGACATTTGCATTAGTGGATACGAGGCTTTTAGCATGGATACAACCTTTTACATAAATGTGTTTTTTTCCTTATGAAACAATGTTGCATTTTTTAGTGTAGTGTAACTCATCTCCAAACAAATCGAAAAGAATCTCTAGACACAACTAAAATTCCCTTATTTTTAACTCTTCTCATGCTCATGAAACTCCTATATTTCCTATTGCACGTGAACAACTTCACAATTAAAAACACTTGAGCACATCACTTGGCATCAAGCATTGACTCATAGTTTCTCATATGTGGTAACCAATGAAACTTGACAATAAGTGTAAAGATCGTATCTATGCATTGCAATTTATCTTCATGAATGTGATAATCAATCCAATTTAATGATAGGTATGCCAACAACTAGTGATGAAGAACTTAATAGTAGGGATAATAACATAGTTGGGCACAAGTATTTGGTTGCAATGTAGGCTTATGTGTTCTTTGATTTACATGTTTTATATTCTTAAGTGTAAGACTCTTATCACTTCACGAATGCCATTACCATGCCACTAATGTGAACCACTTGAGGATCCTCCATAGCAAAGGAAAGTCAATCCCCACAACAAATGACCAATGCATAATCCACTTAGTAAAATCCTCTTGAGTAAATAGGTTTGAAATCATCGAAGCTAACCAAGACAAAAGGCATCAAAACACTTAAGAGATCATTAATTTGGGATAATCATCCAACCAATATAACAACATGCTTTTAGAATTTAGTATCCATCAGGTTCCAAATGCCAACAAGACATCGATCAAAACAAGCACACTCCATAGTTTCCCATGTTTATTAGAATACATGGTTCCCTTCAAATGTATGTAACAATCCCACACAATATTGGAGTGCATATTCAATATTTGAAATGTAAAATAAGTGCATGACAAATTTATCAATCTCTCATTCATTGGAGGGATCTCATCCTCTTCAATTCCTATTCCCCACAAACTCTTAGTTGCTAGCCTTGAAACTCATGACACCTATAATGGAAGAAGGGTTTCATGAAACCTAAAACCCAATTATTTATTATTGTTGAAAATTTGGGGAAGCAAGTAAGAAAACACGAACAAGTTGTTTACACTTAACTAGGCCCCAAAATAAGCCTAAAGTGATCCAGAAAGCAATTTGAGCAAACTTGTAGAAGTTCTTCAAATGAAAGTCCTTTATTTTATGGCTCAAAACAGATCACTAATTAGTTGTTGTATCCATGAGATGAATCAAAGGTAAAAATGAACTATGGGAATGGATATGGAAAGAAAATATGAAACAAACATAGCAAAAGATGATCTTATTAGGATGGATGGTAACAATACATGCTCCATGATTTGGAACAATGCCTAGAAAAAAGGAGGCATAGTACAACAACACTATTTATGGAAAATTTTCTCAGTTCATTTGTCCTTATTCTAGGAGGACCCCTAGTAGTAGATGCATGAACTAACGCTTCATTAATCCCTACATGAAGATAAGGTTTATTTCACTCAATATAAATTGAATCGTATCTACCATTACTGGATGCAAGGCGAGAACATGAAAAGTACTAAACATATGATATACCTCAATAAATTATCACATAGAAAACCCTGCATTAATAAATAATCACATAACAATTCATAAACATTAAATATAACCAGAATTGATGGCTATATAAACTATGTTGAAAGGAGAAATCACACCTAATCTGATGAACTGGTTGGCACAGCTGGAATGGTTTCCCCCACGTGTTTCTCTTCAACTATATGACCCTCTGTTTGTCTTGATATTTCCTCACTCAACGAAGAAAGATCTTAAAGTACCTGCCAAAATCATTCAACCTCCATAAATATCTACAAAATCAATACAAGTCATATTTGTAGCACATTATTTACTCTAAGATGCATTTTTATGAGAGTGTCAGAACATACCCGAATGAGATCTTTTTGGTTTCGAGAATAATTTATTGGATCCGCGCGTCTAATATTTGATCAAATTGCCTCCCTTGATTTGAAGTATCAACAACGAAGTCAACATTAACTTTGTTGTTGCTCTGTTGGATCGAGGGAGGTTTTCTCCAAGATTAAAAGACTCCAATAAATTATTCTCTACTGAACAGAGCCAACCACATGAAGGTGGAATCTCTTATGGCCCCTCCCCCCCCTCACACCACTCTCAATTCCCCAATACCCAACATATAAATCTATTGAAGTATTTACAACAAAAACAAACATATATACATACCAATATTTAAAACTGTTTACAATGAAATAAAATGTTTCCTTGATCCATTTGGATTGAGCTCAATTCTTCTAAGAACAAAGTAACAACTATTCCATAACATCATACACTACACTAAAGCACTTTACATCTAAAACTAGAGAATGGAAATTGATGTGAAAAGAGGCTTTATTCTATTCCATCATATGACTTGGTTGGAGTATTAAAATGCACCCGTAAACATCATAGAACTCATCTCACTTTGATATATAAGTGAAAACATGTTATTTTTCAAATATTTAATCATAAACTCACTCTAAATACTAAAATGAATGCTTTGGAAAATAATAGGTCTAAACTCATATGTAATCATGAAAATGGTCTTAATGTTAGGCTACGTGAAAGTGAAATATGGTGAAAAGTGAAGTAAAAGGTTGGTAAAATAATGGAATTTTGGTGACCCAACAAGTACAAAAAAGTATTTCATAGAAAACAAATTTTATAAATAGTTATTAAAATATTTTACATCATTGTTTAGTTTTAGATGACCTCTTCTTTTTAGCTCTAAAGTTCTTAATCATTTCATCAATATCTATGTCTTCGTTCTCTGGGTGCTCTTCAAAATCTGATTGCGATTGCATCCTCTCACGCAGAGCACGCCTAGTCGTAGGGTACTCACGAGTTAATGGAGGCCGTTGTGATGAGGCATCACCTACAAAAGAAAAAAATATAAAATTTAGATGGCCAATTTTTAAATATCATTGAACTAGTTCAATGATATTAAAAAAAACACTTGCAATGTCATTGTTTACCTAGCGCACTGGTCGACACCATTGGAATGGTTTCCCCTGTATGATCCTCTTTAACCGTATGACCCTCAATTACAACATTCTCTTCCATTGAGACCACAAAATTTATAAGGACAATCATAAAAGTATAAGTAAAAAAAATAGAAGTACAAAATGTATAACTACAAAATTATTAAGTATATGATTAAAATACAACCATATTACCGTCATGTGCCTCGATCATAGAACCATTGTGGGGTTGCACCCCAGTGGAATGGGACTACATGGGAGAACCATATTCTGGTTGCAAACTTCTATCAACGCACTGCTCTCCAATACTAGTGAGTTGGTTGACAATGTTGCTCCCCTGATTAAAACAAATTTGTAACACATTAAATTTATTGTTGATATCAAATATGACTGTATTATATTAATAATAAAGGTTAATTTGGATTGAATTTTATTTACCTTATCCTACAAAGTGGTTCTTGGTATCTGCCCTAGGATTTTTCGGTGTTCAACTACAACTTTATAGCCATACTTGTAACCAAGCTGGAGGTCTTCCTCCATGATTTCAATACCGAATTCATCACCCTACATTCCATAAGAGTATGCATTTTTAATGTTATAGGCTGCAATTACCTAAAAGTTTGAAGGCTATACAAATAAGATATTTGGGTACTTATAATTTGTGACTACAACTTCAAGTAGCCACCCTATCCTAGCCTGTGCTGGCCACATTTGGAAATCCTTTCTTTTGTTTCCTTTGAAGTGTAAGTCAACCTATCATCAAAAGTTTCAAGTATGTTAGTATATACCACATGTTTATTTAGATCTAAATTTTTTTGCAGGTATTGAATTGAAATTATAATTTACCTTCTGGGACCAGAGGGTGTTTTTCCGTCATCTGTCAATTTCTTCTCTTTTGCGTCCTCAATGAGGGCCTTCCAATCCCTCTCTAGAATCATCAGAGGACACTCATACCTATTGTTTTGTTTCAAGTTATTCCTATAGGTTTCTCGCGTATATTTTAGATATTGGCCAGTTGCGGCGGTGGCCAAGGTATTATTAAACGTGTCTACACTAAAATGACTTTCAAGATAATCCATCAATTCTTTTTTGAGGTTGGAATTCTGGGAATTCCACCTCTCCTGTATGGTGGGACCAAAAATCAGCAACGCCTTGTTCTCCAAGGACCTATAAGAATCATTTTTCCCTACACGCAAAATGTTATATGATTATTAATTTAAAAATAATAATTTAGATGATTTATATTTGTCTACATAGAGAACACAAAACAATTAAAATTTTAAAAATTACCTAGGACTTTAACTTGCTTTAACGAAATCCCTTCCTCATTGACCATAAATGTGCCCTTAAGGGTCCCCATGATGGTCACATGTCTTGATTTAGGAAAAACAACCATATAGTTGGCCAAATCATCAACCTCATCTCCGTCACCACCTCCAGAGCCTACCTATGTGGCCGCTTCTTGGGGGTGCGTGTCGTGGCTCCCACCTAATGGTGTGGAAGGTGGAGATCTGAATAGTTGCGCCCTGGCAGGGTTATGAGGGTCTACGCTGGGACCCTGTGGCGTATTTGCAGCGCCACTATTACCGACACCATGCATGTCGGGGTTAACAGGATCCAAAAATATCTATATAAGAAATAAAACATTTTTTCGTTTAGATAATGTAAAAGTTAAAAATCAAGATTTCATAATTGATCTTATGACATAAAAATAAAACCAGTTGAAATTATGGTTATTACCTTATATGTGTTAAGCCTTGTCATAACTTCTTTGATCCTTTATTTGACCTCATGAGTTTGATCTAGAATATTTAACAAGTGAGATAGTTCCTTGTTTGCTTTATTGATATTTTTTTTAATTAAAATCATAGGGTCAAGGGATTCATACAAATACATTTCGCCAAGTGAATCACCATCAACATCATGGCCCACTAACTACATATTCAACAAAATAAATGATAATTCATTTATGTAAACAAATAAAATAACTGATCGCCACATAAATAAAATGCAAATTAAATGAAATTCGAAAGTTGTTGTTCGTTTACCTGTTCTGAGGCCACTTTTGATTTACCACGATCAACCTGCCACATTACAATAAAATTAGAACTGTGATCATTATCATGAGAAATTAATTCAAGTGTATGAGAAATCCTCCCTCTTTATTGACATCCAAGGAGGAATGTTACTGTTGATAACAAAAATAGGCCACAATGAGTAAACAGATCGAAGATCTCCAAATGGATTAACATCGTAAAGAAAATAATGAAAATCATAAAATATAAGAGTCATTTCTTACAGGTTGGGTAAATTAGTATACCTACCACCCCCATAATAGCAACATATGTATCTATTCAATTCAAATTTTAATCAATCAATAACTCTTCCCCTGCAACTATTGATTTTATTGCACATACAAATACATGGTTTCCTTCACGCCCCTCACATACACAATTGGGTTTCTTATTTGTGGTTGTGGGTCATGTACTATTTATAAACCCTGCAATATTCCCTGCTTCTTTTGTCCTTCCATCAATATAGGTAGTTTCTCCTTTATTTGATCATTGTCTTTTAGTTGTATATAATTTGTAACCAAGCCATATCTTCGCATACTTTTTGTATATTGGACTATTCATATCTAGTCTTTGTAGATATAAGAGGGTCCGACATACTCCATCAATTCAATTAATCCATCGTAACATACCTTTATGCCATCCATGGAAAATAGCCCCAAACCATGTAATGACAATGGAGAAATCCGGTATATCCTTTCGTTTACACAAAAATTAGTGTTTATTTCAGGAAGATCCTTGGGTACCCATCGTTTCACTATATGTTTGTACCTCAAGTGAATATCGATGTCGTATATGCTCTCATGATCATAAGAATGTGATCCTCCTTTTGCAAGAAACAATTCCATGCGTCTATGGAATTTTCTTCTGATATTCTCACCTCTAGTTGATCTCCGCCTGTTAGACCTACTAGATGTCTCACTTTCATCTATTCTACTTGAACTTCCCTCACTCAATGAAGATATATCTGAAAAATACGTGTTTTCTTGTACGTCCCATAACACTATCAATGACAAAAACAATCATCTAGTCAAGCTGTAACACTAATTAATACAATGGTTCTAATTCATTACTAGTATCCCGTTGGTATCATGGTAAGCTCATAATGATTACCATAGTGTTACTCTTTCACACTTGTATTATGCTCTATTACTATTGGTATACTATCTAGGAATTATAGGGGCATGTTTGGAGTCATGAAATGACACATGTCAACAAGTAGCGGTAGTAGAACACGACGTTGGTTGGAAGACCCCAAAACTAATTCCATTAGACATAGACTCAATCCTAAGGCCAACTAAGGATAACAAAAAGAACACGCTAATTAATCTAGGAGTCAATCATGCAAACGAACCAACTTTGTACTACAACTAGACCATATTTATTTGAAATGCTTCATGTAACATATTTCATTGACTTATTTTGATCTTAGTTTCTCTTGGATGTACTTTCATTGACAATTCCAATGCTCCTTTCTCCTTTAGTCGACCAACCTACTTTAGTGAATTCCTTTTCTAGACTTAATCCATAGGCCATGTTTCCTAATTCATGGAAAAGGACACATGGCCTAAAGGTAGAAAAGGACACATGGTATAAGGATTCGAGACACTTGGTAGAAATAATCCTATTTCAAGAGGGTGTTTTTCCTATTTCAAGAGCGTGATAAGTGGCACAAAAAACCATTCAAAACCTTGTCTTATATATTTTATTATTTAAGTGGAGTGCCCATCCTCTAAGGAGAATTTATGAATGATTATTTTATTGCTCTCTCTTGGAGGAAGAAGTGGATCTAGAAAGCCCTGAATGCTATTTTATTGTAAAGCATTTGAGAGAAATAATTGTGTGGAAATAACCACTGGAGAACCACTTTCTATATGTATTGTTGGTATTTCCAAGGGATGTGCTCGTTTTTCCATAGACAATATAGAAATATTGTCACCCAACCATAGGCACAAAGGCCACCCCCTAGCACCTTAACGGCCTTGAAGGACATGATAATTCTAGTAGCATACCAATAGCCAACCAAGGCTAATGCACCTTTCTCTAAGGTTAACACACCAAACAAGAATAACCAGAAACCAAGTAGAAAGTCCAAACCATAACCAAGAGAAATTCCAAAACATAAGACAAAATCCCAGTTGCAGCAACTGCATATGCACTCCCTCTCCAAACTTGCGCACCACTAGTCCTTATGCAGTTGTGATAGAGAGAGAGTGACAAATGAGCTCTAACACCCTCTATTTATACTTCTGTATCTCACTTGATTGGGCCAACTTATCGTTTTGGAGGCTAATAACTCAATATTAAATATTCTCTTTAGCCGACTTGTCTCCTAGGGTTATTATCCAACGCTTTAGGGTTTCTCTTGCTTCCAGAATATTCTAGTCTTGTCAAAGGTTGCATGTGGAGGTTAATACTTCCCACAACTACCATAATATCAACAATTTCCAACAATTATATGTCTTGCTGATTTGACATAAGTTGAGGTTGAAATTATTAAGGGTTTATCATTGATATTGAAGACAATAGGACATAATTTATTGCTATAATTATTGTTGTCATAAAGTGACTTTCAGATCTAGTTTATGCATGATAAGA
Source organism: Picea engelmannii (assembly GCA_009831015.1). NCBI lineage: Eukaryota > Viridiplantae > Streptophyta > Pinopsida > Pinales > Pinaceae > Picea > Picea engelmannii. The sequence continues at coordinate 46,522 of ML785568.1, forward strand.
TTTCCCTAGAATGTTGAAACTTGTGGCATAAGCTTGATATCTTTTCTCTTGAATTGCATAGTGGATTAGGGTTGTTAAGAAGTGAAATATAATCTACTGTTGCTATTTTTTTATTATATTTCATATCATCCCTAAGGATGTAAATTCTCAGGGACTATATCTGGGAAACTCTAGGAAAGAGGTAAAATTTCTTAAGTTTCATTAAAGCTTGAGTTTTGGAAATTTCTATAGCTACTCTAATAATGATCCCTCATGCCACTTCCCAGAATAGTGTGTAACTCCTTAAGTGGGTACTTTCTTTCTGCTAGGAATGGGGAGGTTTCATGCCAAGAATAAATTGCTAGTGGTCTAACCTCATTGTTTTCATAATTCTATTAGAAATCTGCAACAAGTTTGCTACCAAATATGGTCCACAAATAGTAGTGTAACTTTCTCTTCTAATGCACCATGCTCATATTCCAAAATTAGGATATAACCCCTCACTAATGTAATTTTCCCTCCATGAGTCAAAGATGAAATAGGAGTGTAACTCCTAGTGAATGCACCCTCATTACTCAACCAAGATTAGTCAATGTGCAATTGTTGAATGAGGCACCCTCTATCATGCACATTCATGCTAAGCATAAGAAACTGAACCTAACACATTTATTTTAATAAGAATATAAATCTATAAGCATGCATCCACCTATTGTAATTAACATAGAAGCAAGGCCAAACTTGGCATGAAAGGAAACCCCCGACTTGGCCATAAACTAACCTATTGCAGAGCTAGAAACACGACAAAACCATTGTTTTGTTGAAGGTTGTCCCTAGAACACAAGTAGAAATACCACAATATTGAGTAACCATTGGAAAATATCCCAAGAAAGGATGCTAAAAAAGAGGAGTAACAACACATCTCTTTTCATGATGGCACACAAATTAGGGAAAAAATTACCATTCAACAATGCTACTTCCCTGAGTGGTTTTTTCTTGAAACATTCATAATATTCATTCATAAGTTTAAGTAATTATTCTATAGTATCATGAAATTTCTTTAGATCAACATCAAATACATTGGTAGGGAATTCAACCTCAATCATTATGTTCAAAGATTCCCTTTTTAAATTCTCATAACCTAGCTTGCCCTAATTTTTTTACCCTTAGAGTAGATTTATGCTACCCTTCGAGTGATCCAGATTATTTTCGGCATGAAATGAGATCAGAGATATAATAATGAAATGCACAGAGATATCGCAGATATTCAATAATATAACAGAAATATATCATAGATGAAACCATAAACACAGATATGCAGTAATACACGATTTCTATTAATGAAATAAATGTACAGAGACTGTAAAATACAAAGTGAAAGACTCGATAGAATGGTGGCAGCTTATCTCTGAGAAGAGATGTGACGGCTACTCACATTCGCAAGAAGATGATTACAATGAGGCTATGAAGGCATTTTTACAATAAACAGGAATGCAAAAAATCCTAGACATCCAAAAACCTAACCCTAGGAGATGAAGCGCCAAAAGTCATGTGGGCCCTGTTTGGGTAAGTTAGTAAATCAACTTCCTGGGGTCGTAACTTTTGCATACGATCTCCGTTTTAGGTGTATGATAGCTCGTTGGAAAGGTATCATCAAGGAGATTCATTTTGGGGGATAAATTATGCCTTCAACTATCATTGAGAACCTCAATCTCGAAAAACCTTCATTTGGGCTCTCAAAATGGCCCTGGAAGTTAAAAACTGCTAAAAATAGTAAATTGCCAAAATTGCTAGAAAACTGTTTTGAGCTAGTCGGAAAAGGTGGGTGGCCACCGATATACACCTGGATCATCGAGGAACAATCAAACTCTTGTAATATTGTGCACAATCCAAATATGTTAATCTTTATAAGGTTCAATCTATACACGGGTACTCATCAAGGGTACCATCAAGATCGAAGCCTATAACATTAAAGTACCTAAAAATAGTCACCCACTGATTTGAGCTTATTGTGTGGTCCTTAGTTGCTTCCTTTTATAATTTCTTATATCCTCATAGAAAATAATAAACACATAGGGAATATCTTCAATTATTGGCACTGTCTCAAGTTTTCCATACACTACATGGGTGTTAGGACAAATAACTCTCTTCACGTTTTTTTGCAATCACTGCCTCCAAAGGAATTTGTTGTAAAATTATGATAGTTATATTAGTACCTTAGCAAAGAAAATATAGTATCCCCATAATAAATAACATTAAGTATGTATGATTGCATCATAAGCATAAATGAATCAATGTAATAGTTGAACAACTCTTAAATCTCTTAGAGATAAATCTATGTAATACTTGAACAACTCCTAAATATATTAGAGATAAATCTATGTAATACTTGAACAACTCAACAGAATGGAAATCAACTAAAGACATGACATAACAAGAATAGGATTATTAGGGCTTCCGAGCAAAAAAGCATGGGCTGGAAAACATTTGAAAAAGAAGATGCATAAACGATGGCAGATAAAAGTGCTAAGGAATGAATGAATGGGAATTTGGATGAGGTTAAGTCTTTAAGAAGAGAAGCTTTCCCCGGTGCCTATTCTCAATAGAGTTTAAACAAATGGTACTCAACGAATAGACTACAACAACCCTTTCCATCCCATCAAGTGAACAAGGGAAGTATGTCACTGAGCAGGAGATTTGTGATGTTGTTGGCACTCAAGATTACACCCTTGGAATCTTGGTGCCAAATTCAACGTCAACATATAACACAAGAGCATATGATCCAACCTTAAATTTGTGGTATCTGCATGCTCTAGTTTTACTTCCTAATCATCATCTTGCAATACAAGTAAAGAAAGTGTTTGATGCAATTGCACAAATAGTGGGTTTATCAATAGGTTTGGTAGTTGGACAAACTTAAATAATAACTTATACTACTCATTTCATAAAGCACCATAGGAATTCCATGCAAAATCATAGTAAGCCCGAGGGTATGGAGATGGTTACTTTAGGAATCTCTATGGATGTTTTGTATCTACACTTGGATGCCTGATGGATCACATTTATAGATTGAGGGTTTCATACTAGAACATCTTTGATATTTGGTTGTTGATGGAACTGATAGGATACTTAGAGAATAATATCAGTACTGGATACCTAATGTACTCAATGTTACACAATCAAATCAATGTGGAAATGATGGAGCTATATGGAAAGAGAAGAGAGAAGAAAAATTACATAAGTTTTATATCAGCAGTTGTGTAGTAGACATAAAGGTGAAAAAATTGTCATGTCATTGCAAGGTGAAGGTTGTGTCACATAAGCACATATTTCAACATTCACCTTTCAACTTCACAAATGTATTTGAGGATTATGTCCCTAAGATACCTTTTATAATGTTTCTGGAAGAAGTATTATGATTGATGAAGCTTGATGAATATAATCCTTGAGACTAGGATATTCAAATATAAGAAAGAGAATTGAAGCACATTGAAAAGTTTGAATCATTACAAGTACTAATGTTTCACTATAACAATATAAGAGCCTCCCAACAATTATGGGTTTTTTAACCAATTTGAAGGAACTTGTTGTAAGCTTCAATGAACTAATATCTATACCATAGAGTTTGTGCCTTAGCCCCAATCTTGTTAAGCTGGATGCTAGCAGTGATTTCACTGACTTACAAAATCTCTCATGATCTATTTAAAATCTTGAGATTCTTGAGGAATTACATATCAACAATAATCAAATAAATTTCCTACCTTCCTAACTCTTTTCCTATGCTTATAAACCTTCAAATTTTGTGTGCTAAAGAAACATCGTTGGAAATACCAACAACACATATAGTTAAAAGAGGAGCTAAGGTTGTTGCATAGTTTATGATTGATTATGCAAGTTGATGAAATATGATCCAAAGAGTGGGGAAATAATTGTGTTCCCGAGGAACCTCAAGTTTGCAAATGGATTTTCTATGAGAAAATATTTCTCATTTTTTTCTTATTGCATAAACAACCAATCGTGGGATTTTGGAGGTGTTGGAATACCAACAAGGCAACACTATAAAGCTAATTAATGAGGTGGAAGAAAGACATGGCCAAATATGCAATAACTTTTTAGTGTAAATGTAACCAGCACTAAGTGCAATCCATACTAGACTCCACTACTTACCATGAACATAACCAATATGGAGGTTGCAATATCTAGGAGTATTTTAAATTGGACTAGGCAGATTTATGGGATTTCAATAAGGATTTCCTAGAGGTTACACTCCAAAAACATTACACTCCATCTTGGGCATTTCCTACAACATTCATATCAACAACATGGAAATGCGTTCACACAATTGAGACAATACTCAATCTTTGGCCGCACTATTTGTACTCTGTTGTGCAATTGTGGAAGTAGGAAGAGCCTTATGTGGCATATCAAGAAGAATTAAAAATGATATGTTTGAGGAGCATTGCAAGAATAAAGAGGAAATATGGCATAGGAAAACCATTGACAAGCTCAACACTCTCAAGCAACAGAAGAACAATGGTAGCAAAGACCTTGTCCAATGCTATTTTGAGAATGTTTTTTCCTTTAATGAAGTTTAATATTATTTCTTGGAGGGTTTGCTGAATTCATAACAAGGGTGCTCAACCCCTAACACGCATTCCTAGGATGCATTGCCTTCAAAGTTGTAAATTGGTTGTTCTAATAACCACCTTGTGTCCACTATTTATCATGTGCCAAGAAAAGGTGGTTACCTTCAATGATGAATCTATGCATTGAATTATTATGAGTATAATGGGGAGAACATTAGGTTAGAACTGCTAGAAATGGATAAAACACTCTCAATAATAGTTTTTGAAATTATAGAGATTTTATGTGGTGAATTTGTTCAACATGTGCTTACAAAAAAAATCAAAGTTTCAAGAACAATGCCCCCAAGTATAAAAAAATAAAAAATATGAAAAAATCCAAAAAATTATAAAACACTTCTTACTAATGTCATCCCAATTGGAATTCCATGGAATATGAAGGTCTAAGATCGCTATTGTAATCCATCCCATCATAGTGATAGTCCTTCAACACCATTATCTATTACTTCCATGCATTAAATAATCCTTGCTTGAATACTCAACCAACTTCTCCTCCACTGGAAAAGAACATAATCTCACGCCATGGCACGATGAGAGGCTCTCATGGGCACCTACACACACTGTCACACATGGGAAGATCCATGGAACATGTTCAAAGAAGAAGAAAAATAGGATAGATTGATTGTAAGCTCCCCATCCCCCTTCCTCATGCATTTCCCTATTAAATGAAATAGTAGGACACTAAGAAATCCTCCTCCCCACTCAAATAAACTCTCTTCCAAATACCACTCCACTAGTCATAGTTTCCCACATAAGGTATTGTTCCATGAAAATGAAACAAATTCTCACAATACCATATGTGTTATACCTCAAGTGCCCACATACCCTATTTGGTTAGTCGAAATCATGCCTCTTTGTTTTTTGTTTCCCTCTCGGAAATGGAATTAGATAAGTTAATTGATAGAAGGTTCCTTTGGCTTGGGCATCCTATTTAAGGTATAAATGGGCCATTCTCTCCTCTTCCAAAGTATTCTTGGGTTATTTCTCATTCTCTCTTCTTGGCAGAGGGTGAGTGTTCTTGATTTCAAGGGTTGTAGAAGGTGGCATGTGTATTTTCAGGTAAGCAATGTGCTACCCAAGCTCATAGGTACTCATTTTTAATAACAATGAACACAATTTTCAGGTAAGCAATGTGCTACCCAAGTTCATATGTACTCATTTCTAATCCAATGAACACAATCCTTAATTTGGAAGCTACTCTTCTTGCAGAAATACTTTTGGATACCAAGACACCCTCAAGTTACAACGAGAAGGAAGCATACAACTATAAAATGAAATTTTCGTTGGCAAGCTAAATGAATCTCAAGAAAGACTTTTGAGAGTTTCTCATATAATGGAGATTTTGGACAATTTTCTCTTAAGCTAGTAGGAAACGATGAAACAATAATTCTCTATGCAATTTATAGAAGGTTAGCAAAAATGTTAGTCATTAAGCACACCCAAATGTTTTCTCATTAATACTAGAGTTGTTTTAAAGAAAAGATAAATCAAAAGGATGAATTACTCTAAAAGTACAATTAAAATGCTCTATTCTTTAATCAATATTTCTGAATAGTCTATAAAATTGGATATGCATAAGCATTGCTCTATCAAGTTGTAACACTAATTAGTACAATGGTTCTACTTCATTAATAATATCATGTTGGTATCACATTAAGATCATAATGATTACCATAGTGTTACTCTTTCACACTTGTATTATCTATCACACGCTAATTAATCTAGGGGTCAAGCATGAAAAAAAACTTCCTCACAAAGAAGCACTAGTTGGTGATGGAATCCAACATCACATGATCAATGCATGAAGGGGTTGAGTTTCAAAGGGTGGGAAAGTTACATTGACAACCTTATTAACAAACTAACGCCCTGGTGAAAGTTACCTCATCGAGAAGTGGGAAACCCTCCAAGGATTTCGAGTGAGTCTAGCCAACATCGATCCCAGGTACAACGCTACCTTCCCCATGGTGTCACCTAGGGTAGGAAGTCTAAGAGATTATGGCCTCTATGGTACCACCTACTATACCAAAGAAGAGGGGGGACAGTCGACAGTCGACACCAAGACCAACAAAGCAAGGTTGATTACTTTGTTGGCCCCAATGTGACTTCATGCTTGACCTTTTTGTTAGAATGGCTTCCCAAAGTCAGTGATATAACAATTGGATTCCACTCCCTAACTCAAATATTTATTTTTGTTTAGCATCTTTGGAAAGTTATTCTCATAATCCTATTCCAAAGCACTACACCTAAGCCAAGATGGGTTTGAAGAGCCCTAGAAAATTTGCTAGATAAAATTTAATTAGTGCTTGATTTTAGGTTGTTGTTACTCAAAGGAGTGGTCATGAAACTGATGGCGTTTTGACTCGACTCTTTAAACCATGCAAGAGGAAAATGAAAGGCAAGAATTTTAACTTCGATGAAAACTATCTATGGGAAGGAGCAAGAGGTTTTGCTCTATTTTTCAATAAACCATTTGTAACAATCAATCATCTCAAATGACCAACAACATGCATTTTAAATATTTCAAAATAAGTTTTCCATGTAAATCTTCATAATTCATAAGTCATCCATCATCATTCACATGTTATGGTCATGTGTGGTTTTCTTGTATTCATCAAATGAGGTTTTCAAAATATAAAGGAAAGATATGCCCAACTCAAATAGTTTATGTAAAGAATTTCCAGTGGGGCATTATGCAAGAATGATGTCTCATTCACAATAGTAGAATATATTGAATTCCAAATGATCCTAAAAATCCAATAGCAATTGATGAAGAGTGTTCAATGAACAACTAAACCAGTAAGGATTTTTGCAACATCATTGTGAATTATTTTTCTGTCAACAATGTGTGTATACGTAAATGTTAATGAGGAAAGCTCAAGCACTAGATAAATAACCACATATATTTGGGATTGTATGCAAACAAAAATATATATCAATGTATTGAAGTGACTCCTTCTCTAAACAACAAAGAAATGGAACGATCCTCAAGTGGAAAAGTCCCTAATTCACAATAGTTTCTTTATTTCCCTAGGTTTTGTTTTTTAAATGATTTTTTTGGATTTTATAATTTTATGAAGAAATAATCAAATAATGATAGAGAGAAGAGGTGGACACTAACTTTGAAATAAAATGGGTTTCCAACCATGCAAGGAAACATAATATCAAAATAAAGAAAGGTGACACATACACAAAAATCAATGGACACCGAAGTGCATGCCTCTCATTTAATGGTGATGGTTTAGATGTGATTGTCATAGAAATGAAACAAAATAATGATCAATAGATGGAAGTGAGTAAACAACATAATATTCCAAAAACAACTAAATGAAGGGGTGGGATCCCCCATGTAAATGGTTAGAACTATATTACATATGAGAATGAAGCTCCATATGAGAAATCTAGCTACATGAGCTCTTGGTGCTAAACATTATTAATATGGGTGCCAAATGGAAAAATGGCACTACTCTAGGGTAACCCATCATAGGAAGGCTCCACTATTAGATGTGTGCAAAGTGAAGAAGATGGAATAATGTACCAATGTTCAATAGGGATATTCCTAGGAAAATGATTCTAATTCTATATGAAAGTTCAATAATATACCTTAATCATCTAAACATGGCTAAGAAAATGATCTATAGGTACCATAAAATCAATGCAAGGTCCTGCACCCAAATCAACAAATGTATAGTCATATTAGATGCTTCATGTCAACATGAAATAGTTTGACAACATCTCGTTCAATGGAAACATCAATAATCTTAAGTATGGAAATTTAATCGAAGGTATCTTCTTCAAGTTAGAGGTGTTGTTGGTAGAGATGAATCAAAATGATAAATATTTCCAAAGGGATGGAGTATAAGGGAATGGTAGTGGAGTAGATAGACCTAGGGTGAAATTCAATAGGAGAGGCATTATGGAGGTTATCTTAAGGAATGTCTAAAAATTTCATGGCCTATAAGAATTTGGCATCATTAGGAAAGATCATAGTCAAAGAAGTAGGACCCAACACTTTTGAACATAGGGGGTGAAATTGGATTTGTTACCCTTATGGATAAATGTCTCGTTTTAATCTTCGAGCCTAAGTCATGAAAATGAGTCAAATTATAGCTTAATTAACATAATTAACATTTGTTCATAGGCGACTAGCTTAGAGAACACCATTAGTGAGGTGAAAATTTGGAAAGTTAGGATGTGCCCAAGATCCACCACCAAAGGAGGAATGTAAATATGTATTGGCAGATGAAAACAATGACATTAGAGAGTTGGGGAAACTACTTTGTGATAGATTGGAAGAATATATTATTGAGACAGAAGAGAAACATCTAGGTGCGAGTGGATTCATGACAACCATGTTATCTGTTGTCGTCATTGTGGTTCTCTGAGAAATCAATGATGAACTAGTAGGTGGATACAAAGGACACAACTCTTCAGGGGTATGTGAAAAAAATCACACTCTATGAGAGAAATTAGTCCCATATTTGCAAAGAAGGGAATCAATTGTGAGAATAGGTGGGCATGCTAACCAATGAGGTCAATACCCTAGCTTCGACTCTTCATTATGACTCTTCTCTAAGTGATACTTAAGAAATTATTATGAATATTAATAAAAAAAATTCCAATGGATTCAATTTAGGAGTACTCACCATTCTATCTCCTTGCCCTAGGTATTTATGATCTCCTTTCCGTTGTAGTTTATCTCCTTTCCCTTGCAGGTCTCTGTCTCCTTTCTCTCACAGGTCTCTATCTCAGCCTTGTCCTCGGGTCTCTATCTCCTTTCCCTCACAAGTCTCTGTTTCCTTTCCCTCATGGGTATCTATCTTGGCCTTGCCCTCATGGGTCTGTCTCCTTTCCCTCGCAGGTATCTATCTCAGCCTTTCCCTCGATGGAGTTAAAGTATTTGAGTTCAAGAAAGAATTCTTCGAAGTTTGGTTATTATCTCAAAGTCGATCTTGTATAGAAGGGATCAAACCTCACCTATTTTTTTGATTGAAAGCTTCGGAAGGGACATATTAATTAGCCATCTTGAACTGGGAAAGGGTTTTTACTTCTTTTCTACTAGATATAAAATTTCTTGTGAGGGAACTAGAACCTAGTTCAAATCCTGTCGTATCGAAACCCTGTTTTGGTTCTCCCTGATTTCTGGTTTGTCATCAACTTTACGATCCATAAGAGGGGATTTCAACTAATATAGCTCCAATATATCCATCCAAAGTTTTGATTGTCCCCTTGCGGGTCTTTATCTCGGGTCTATTCTATCTATCAGGAAATCGATTGCAACGAGAAACGATGAGTGGGGTCCAATCTAACATAATCATGAGTCATGGAATCATTTTGTGTGAGGAAAATATCCCAATTAATTAAAAACGATATAATTCACTAAAGGAACGACCTTGAACCATAGTTAGGAAGCACCGAATTGATATATGAAAAAACAAAAATTAACTAAATTAGAACCCCACCTTCTAAAGGAAAGGCTTGATTTGTGAATTTAAACCTTTCAATGATTTCATTCTCAATCCTCAACAAATATGTTGAAATTAAAGATGACTAAATATAATGGGACTTAAAATAATAATAATAATAAATGATGGGCCAAAAGGATGTAGTGTAAATGTCATGGCATTGACCTATGAAATTGGATAAACAAATAAAGATCTTTTCATCTTGAATAGTATTTCCTCAAAAAGGAAATATGTCAAAATCTTTGCACTTTGCATTTGAGAGCCTATATAAATGTTATAGGTGGTCACCAAGAGAGGGACATGTAAGAAAGGTTAATTTTAAAGATAAACAAGAACATAGTAAAATGGAGAAAAACGATGTTGTGACACATTAGGACCATACATATAATGAAACTTGAGTCAATCAAAAAGCATCCCAAGTTGAGATATCTTTAAAATGAAACTTGTATTTCAAAAAATGTTAAAAATATAAAAAGAATTCAAGGTATACATACAATATCTCTCTTTAACGTGGTATGTTAATAATATAGATAAATTATAGAAAACACAATAGATAAATCAACACTTGTTGTATAAAATTCCTTCATTACACTTGCTTCTATTTAATAACACTAAGAGTGTCTCATAAGGGAGGAGGATGAGAATGATCATTGATTAAACATGGAATGTTATATAAGTAAAGGTCTAGGAAAGGAAAAAAAACATGAATTGGAAAAACATAAACAATTAATATTCCATTGAATTGCATCCAACATATTTATATCACCCAATAACTAAAGAATCAGATATAACTTATCTAAATGCAACAAAGAATGAAGTAATGAAGAAGAATATTTGAGATGAATCATAATAGTAGGATTTTATGAATCAAGCATTGTGAGATCCAAAATCCTATAAGCAATACAAAACAAAATTATGAAAATTTTCTTCTATGGTAAGGAAAATGTAAAATTGTAATCTAAGTACTCTTGTTATTACAAGGTTGGTTCCAATCAAGCATACAACCTCAATTATGGGAAAATAAGTTATTAGCCCTTCTCAAGATTGTTCCTTTATGAAGAAGAGTAGGGTACAGTCTCCATGCCTACTATTGAAATCTCAATAAACTATGGAGGCTAATTTAATTAATAGGACTAAAGTTTGTGCTCTTGGTGATTAGGTGGAAACTATCAATGCCAAAATCATGATTTCACCAAACTATTTATGCACTATTGAATTTATGTTCAAAACAACCTTGAATCACATTTGGCCAAATGTTGTTGATTTTGTTTCTATCCATGTGAATGGAAATGAAGGACGACCAACCTTATCTCACCAAACCTACCTTATTATATCATTTGGTAAGCATTTGACCCAAATCATCCCCAACATCTATGCTTCAAGTGATGCCAGTGAAAGAGTGGATTTCTTGACTTGTTTGGTAAATGAGTTACCTAAGGCCAATTCGTTGATATGTGGATATTTAAACATGGTAGAAACCCAAGAATACAAAGAAGTATGGTTTATTCTTATTTGAATTCTGTAGGTGGAGTGGATGGATAATAATGGCCTCAAGCCTAGTTTGGGTTTGTGTAATCCCAACACTTTAAAAGGGTAATCTAAATTTCACAAATCAAATCACACAATGAAAGTACAACCTAAAATAAAAGTGACATTTGTATCCACATTTTCAGATGTGAAAATGTAATCTTAATAACAAAACTATCACTCGTCAAAGATTTTGTAAATTGTATTAACTATAAAATCCAAACTACACACTACAAAAGCACAACATACTTTTACACTTTGAAATGTCAACTTTATTTATAATATGATTGACTGTTGGAATATATTATAATCATGGATATGCCACAAAGCAACAAAGCCTCTCTCTTCACTACTACAACTTTGATTCTCCCAAAGACCAAAAATCTCATCTTCTTCTCTATCCTTCCAATTTATGCTTCATTTATTCTTAGCCTTGGAATCATGAATTGACATCCAAAAGAACCATCAATTGTTACTTCTTAGAAGCCCAAATTCTAGAGTTGTTTCCTTACAAAAACACCTTGAGAACCTTTTTAGATTCTTTTTGAATCATAGTACATTTGTGGGGCTTTCTATGGTAACCAATTATGCTTTCATATTCATAATTATGATAATCTCATTAGCCCTAAATTCTTAATGAATGTTGATATGGTTAGGCATGTTGTAAATAATGAAATCCCTTGACCCTTACTCTTATTCTTCACAACATGGAAACATATAATTGGTTATTTGGTACAACATTCATGCCCTAATTGACACATGTCTCATAAAATTCACCTTTGAGGTCTTATTTAAATGCTCCAAGGTGGTGTCCAAATCCATATTATACCCTCTTTTCCATGATTGCTTCTTTATACAGGTTGACACAGTACATGAAAAGTATTTTATATTTCATTGTTAGCTAGATCTTCCATGTAGGTATCTTAGAAACTCTACATGTTAATAGAGGCCACAGGCCGCTAGCAAGGATCACCACTGGAATATTTGAGTCTAGAAATATTTCCATGTTATCAAAACATGAGAACAGTCTATCCATGTCAAATTTCAGTGCATACAAAAAAAATTTGAAAACATTTCAACGTTGGCCCCATTCACAGGTCATTGTTACCTATGTCTAGTCCTAGTAAAATGTATTTTAGATGTTTCTTTTAAAATTCGTTCGAGACACACGTCCCTGCATCTAGTACTACAAGGGAATGAAATTAATTTGATAAACAAATACTTGATAAATTTCACAATATTCATTGGTTATTTCTTGTCTTTGTTTTTTTCTCTCATCTAAGTACTTTTTTCTCCATAAAGAATATAAGTACAAAATCATTATTTAAATACAAATTATCATCTAGTGCCTTCTTCTTGCCACCAAATGCATGGGCCTAATTGGCATTTTGTTGGTTTTGAATGACATAAGAAATGAATATAAACAACACGACCATGACGATGGGTATGTTGGGAGTTCCATGCATGACATTAATCTGAGAAAGATCAAACAAAGCAAGGATGAGATCAGATATATAGAGTGGGTGTGTGAGTCATATTTTAATCTTGAAACCCTCCCATATCATCAAGGCATGTGAATAATCTATTTGTAGATTTTAACCTTGTACAATATTTATTGCAAACAAATTTTCAGTAAAAGAACAGAAAAGATACAATGGAAAATACAAACATTACATAGAGATTTTTCCCCTTGAAACCCAAATGGGGAAAACCAACATATTCTATATTCATTCATAGTGATACATTGTTTACAATACAATATAGATATAGGAGCCAACGGCATCCAAAACCCTAACCCAATGACCTGGATTAGTCAACAACCCTAATTCCTTAACCGGAAATAGAAAACCATCGACAAAAAACATGTGCCAAAAAATCACCCAACAATGGACATGAAATCGAGGCAACACGAAAAATAAGGCAAAAATGCGACACATTTCCTGACACTACTACTCGTGCAAAGAATATAACACATACCCAACATTCTCCCACTTGTTGTTTTCTTTGCATACAGGGTGTTACAGGGTTACATAGTCAACAATTCAGGGCAACAATGCCCATGGATCCTCTACACCAAGAGAACTTCTCAGTGCTCACAGATTTTGTTAATGAATCTGCAACATTCTTCAAAGTGTCCACCTTCATCAACAATACTTTCTTTTCTTCAACCATGTCTCTCACAAAGTGAGATTGAATATAAATATTCTTTGTCTTTGAATGATAAGCCGAGTTCTTCGCTAGAAAAATTGCACTCTGACTGTCACAATCTGTCCTTACAACTTGTTGTACCAAAAAAATACCTAAACACAATCTTTGTAACCATATTGCTTCCTTACTTGCATGAGTGGCTGCCATGTATTCACCTTCTATAGTTGAAAGTGCCACTATAGCCTGTCTTTTTCTCATCCAACTTATTGCTTCTCCAAATAGGTTAAACACATACCCACTTGTAGATCTCATACGATCCAGATCTCCAGCCCAATTTGCATCTACAAAGCCATGTATATCCACCACTCTGTCCAATCCTGGTCTTCCCTGGTAGCACAATCCATAGCTAGCAGTGCCACGCAAATACCTGGAAACCCTTTGTACTGTTGTCCAATGCTCCTTCCCTAGTTTTAAGATATACCTGCTCAAAACTCCCATTGCATGTGCAATGTCTGGTCTAGTACAAACCATTGCATACATCAAAATTCCAACTGCACTCGCATATGGAACACGAGACATGTCCTCCTCCTCTTCTTGTGTCTTGGGACACTGATCCACAGATAAATTTACACCAAAAGGAATAGGAACCTTGACTGGTTTACATTCCTGCATATTAAACCTCTACAATATTGTCTTGACACATTTTCTTTGATTTAACTAGAGTTTCATCCTTTTTCGATTTCTTTTAATTTCCATGCCCAAAATGAAATTTGAAGCACAAAGATTCTTCATGTCAAATTTAGAGGACAACTGATTTTTTACATCCTGGATAATATCATTGTTGTTTCCTATCAGCAACATGTCATCCACATACAAGACCAAATAAATCAAATGATCACCAATTAATTTAAAATACACACAATGATCCTCTTTGCTTCTTGTGAAGCCAAGTCCCAACATATAAGTATCAAATTTTTGATACCATATCCTTGGTGATTGTTTTAAACCATACAAATATTTTTTCAGCTTTCGTACCAACTCCTTGTTTCCCTTCACAACATAACCTTCTGGTTGCTTCATATAGATTTATTCTTCCATATACCCATGTATGAATGTTGTCTTCACATCCATCTGTTCTACTTCAAAATCAAATGAAGTAGCAACAGACAACATAAATATTATATAGGTTAGCTTGGAAATAGGAGAAAACATCTCACCAAAATAAATTCCCTCAACCTGGGAATAAGCCTTTGCTACTAATCGAGGTTTGTATTTCTCCACTTTTCCTTTTGCATTCAACTTCTTTTTAAATACCCATTTTCTGCCAATGGGATTTATTCAAGTCAACAACTCCACTAGATCCCAAGCCTCATTCTTATCCAATGATTCCATTTCTTCGTCCATGGCCCTTTTCCATAGATTTCCATCCTCTGAATCCACTAGCTCCCTGACAGTTCTAGGATTATCATCAGTAATAGACAAAGAAAAATTTGAACGAAAATCAGATGGAGTATACCTTTCCGATAGCCTTCTTTCTTGAACCAATCTCCTTAATATTGGAGTATGAGGATCTTCTTCTTCTGATTCCTGTTCTTTTGTAGAATATGACTCATCATCCTTTAAATCAAACTCTATTTTCTTTGGTTATTCCTTGTTGAAATAATGTAACTGCGAAGAGCATTCTTATTATTTTGTTATTGGATTAAATCCCCATTGTGGATTAATCATTTCATTATTATTATTATTATTATTAGGTTAATCCCCATTGAGGATTAACCAAGTCGGTAATTGTATAAGGACCAAATCCCCTTTTGCGGATTGGTCATCGGACAATTATAATGTAAAGAATAAGAAGTCGGCCCCAACAGTTATAATGAAAGGGCCAGATTTAATTAAAGGTGGATTTACCCACCCAGTGAGAGAGGTCGGCGTTGCCAAGATGGTGACTCTTCACACGTGCCAGATTAGTATAAATAAGAGGCTAGCGCCTCACTTCTAACACACACTTCACTTGCTCATGTTCTTATGAGGCAAGGTGATATTTCAAGTTGGTGAAAGAAGAAGAAGGGTGGCGC
>ML785568.1:75990-88897 GCA_009831015.1 Picea engelmannii
GCACCCACCTCTTGGACGGGATCCAGCCCGTGACCCATTTCTTAGGCCGAAAATCTAAATGTCGCACTTTGACCGAGGTACCTAGTGACCAACTTTAGGACATCTACCCAGGTGGCAATTGTGGGCTGCAATTGCACCTTGATGGGATTTTGTGTGGCTATTGGGAAATATCGCCAGCTCTTTCAGGATATGCCCCCTCTACCCCTCATTATAACCAATTGTTTCATCCTTCACTAGTGTCTCTTCCGGTGAATTCAGACCCCATTGTTGAGTACTATTGGAAGGTCCAGTGCTATTTGAGAGGAAGGATGTTACGTCTTCTAGGACACAAGCATTTGCTTTCTTTTGATCCCCCCACACGGAAAAAACCCATTTACCCATATATATGCTTCTTTCTCATGTTATGTATGATGCACATCTGATTACAGTTTGATTTGGATATATATATTGTGTAAACATTCAACACAAAGGCTTTGTTGGTTTTTATAGTTATCTCACCACTTGTTACACACATTCACACAACTAGTCTGACATCATAGGGGAACCACAGAACCCCCGTCGTTCACGACGCTTGCTCAACCTCCCTCCTATCTTAGGGGGAGTATCTGGTCGTACCCACTCATCGATAACTCCTTCACACACTCCTGTGAGTGCTACTATCTTAGGATCAACTTTGCTTGGTTCTACATTACTTGGGTCATCTTCCCAAGGTCATCCATTCACTTGCTCTCCTTTGCAAGGAAGCGGGAGACCCACTTCCTCTCAAGGAGGAAGCACCAACCCACCTAGTCCTCATCAAGGTTTAGGTTCACAACACACTATGGCTGGAGATAAACCTCCCACCCCACTACAGATGCCATATTTGGCCTCTCTCAACATACCGGATCTCACCAAACTCACCAATGATCCTATATTGCATGATGCCACATGGCCTGCAATGCCAACTAAACTTCCTTCAGACATACCAAAGTTTGAAGGAAAGGCGGGGGATGACCCCGCCAACCACATCATGACCTTTCATCTATGGTGCTCTTCTAATAGCATTATGGATGATTCCATCAGACTGCGATTATTTCAACGCACACTCATTGGCCCATCAGCCAAATGGTATGTCGAAGAAAAATCAGGGTCCCATGCGACCTTTGAGTCATTGGCCAAAGCATTCTTAACCTTATTTCAATTACCCATCCGCCATGACAATGGTCTAGAACTACTGTCTAACTTCAAACAAACCTCAGCCACCCACATCGCTGGTCACATTCATGAGTGGCGTAGGCGACGTAGTTTGTGTAAAGCAGAAACCACCAAGCAACAATGTCTCGACTGGTTTCTTAGATCACTTGTCTCTCTCCTTGGAAAGGATATAGCTTCCACCTTCCCTTAATCTAAAGAGGAAGCCATCAGTAAGGCCCAACAATATGACCTCATCTATGCACAGTCAGGGTACTTATACACGGTATTTCCTGACCTTCCAAAACCTGTGCCATTTGGCCAAGACAAACCTGGGATGTCTCACTCAGCAGACGGACTAATCGGTGCAACCACGCACCACGGTCCACAACCCCAACCACCACCGATGTATGGAACACCTCAATACCTGCCGACATATGGGGGCACTCCTTATTACCCCCCACCCCCTTACCAACAGCCATGCCCTGTTGCTATACCTCCACCCATCAGTGGACCACCACCAGAACCTCCCATACATCCACCTATTCCCACAAACAGTGGTACTCCCTCAACATCAGCTTATAGTACTAGTGAAAGCAATACGCCTTCCTATGTACCCTATGGAACGGTACCACCACAAAATCCATACTTCCCATTTCGTGGTCCTCCACAACCCATGGATCCCCCACATCCACATGCAGGGGTAAATTTTGTTCAACCTTTTGCTGCTCAACAATACCAAAGTTTTGAACAGTTAAGCACAGCCAATCCAACTCATCCATCGAACAACGCCAAGAAGAAAGGATGGAACAGGAATAACAACAACCCCGGTCAAGGCGGGAATCAACCCCCACAGCACCAACCACCTAGAGGCAACCAGAACCAGGGGAACCAAAACCCCCAAGGGGGTAATAATAACAAACGCCGAGGGAGAAATAATGTCAAAACCATCTTCCCTTGTGCCCTTTGTGGGGAGTTCGGTCATTACACTCACCATTTCCCCCAGATCGTTGATTTCAAGTGGCTGAAAGATTCTGGTAGTCTTCCCCATTCTCCTGCACAAACCGCCCCTCAGCAGGCACCACAACAATACATGCAGCAACCCCCTCCTGCCGTGCTGCAAAATCCTATTCCACATCAAGGTGTGATAAACACCCAACAGGACACACAACATCCCCCACCTCAGGTAGGACAATACCACAACCCCAACCAACCAGCAGAGCGTACAATTCTCCTCACCAGTGAGGAAGAAATCCTTCTGCAAACGCGTAATTGTCAGTATCATACACCCGCTGAGTCTACTCCCATATCTCCAGAGACCAACCCTACACCAACGGGACCCCCGCTGATGATCCCTCGCCCTTCCACCGAACCACCACTACGCATCCCTCACATCCCTTTGTGTAGGAATTTTCACAACCCGCAGGCTAGGGCAGCTCATAACTATAGCTTGGTAGACGACTTAGCACAATCCCCGGTTGTCATGTCAGTTTTGGAAGTCCTCCAGACTTGTCCTACGCAGCGGAAATATTTACTTTCTTCCTTGGGGGAAGTCGACCCTACTGATACTCGACTCATCACCTTTGATCTTGATAGCGGAGAACCCCGTCTTCCTTCCTTGATCGCTTTTCAAATACCAGTGAAAATACGGAACATCACAGTTCATCAGTGTATCATCGATGAAGGTGCCTCTACGTGCATCATGTCCAAAACAGTATGGCAGAAACTTGGTTCCCCGGAACTCATACCCTCTGCCATCACGTTACGAGCTTATGACAGACGACCATCCTCTCTGGAAGGGCTCTTCCAAAATGTCCCCTTTGAACTTGGGGGCAAGACTATTCTCATTGATATTGAAGTTATCGACGCCCCACTCGATTATAATATCCTATTCAGTCGTAGCTACATGTACGCTATGAAGGTAGTGGCATCTTTCGTCTTTCGGACAATGATGTTCCCCCACAATGGGAAGATCGTGACCATCGACCAAGTCTCACATTATGAGCCTAACCCATCTTCCAACCTCGATAACATTCTTCCTCTCATCCACACCAACCAAGACGCCTACCCACTCGTCGAGATGGGTCCAGGGATTTTCAAAGATCCATCCTTGTTAGGAACATACCATGGAGCACCACCACTCCTTCATCCTCCTAACCAGGTATGTGTCATATCATCTAACGAAACTCACACGAAGGATGCTCTTCCTCCTCAGGAGGCTTCAGTCATTCCTGACATCTCAATAGTCGCAGAACCACTCCAGCCGAAGCCTCCTGCACCATCATCGACCTCAACAGTCCACGAATCCACATCCTCCCATAGGAATAATCCCGCTTGGGAAGCATTCCCCCAACCACTCACCAAAATTCCCTTCTTTTACCCTCCACCAGGTATCAAATCTTTTCAGGTAGCCGCAACACTCACAATACCAAATATGGTGTTAGCAATCCTAGTTTGGTATTTACATCCACCAGAGATGGTCCCTCGAACATAGGAGGACTTCCCATGGAAGTTCCTATTCTTACCCCCACCACCCCCCCACTCACTAACCCCCCTGCCACGGCTAGGGGTAGGAGAAAGAAGAGAGAGCCCACTACTCCACTTCCTCCACGCATCCCACCACCTTGCGCACTATGTGAGAAAGAGGGCCACCAAAATAACAATTGCCCATCACTACCTAAATTAAGGAATTTGATTCCCCCCAATCCAACTCCTACAACACCCGTCGCTACTGCTAGCCCCCCCAATACCACCAACCCTTCCAATAGTAAAGGGTTGAGGACCAAATACGCTTGCGCTATCTGTTTAGAGTATGGCCATTACACTCATCATTGTCTAGCACTGCCACGCTTTCGACAGACATTGGGTGTCGTACGCCAGACCTTCCAGAACAACCCCCGCCCTGCTACATCCTCTTCCACAAATATCATTGACATTCGCTATGTCACGACTTCAGTCAATGAACGTATGATATGCCCTTGCTCTATCTGCGATTCATTAGCTCATTTTACATACCAGTGTCCTATGATCCTTGCATACAGGCGACGTCAATTGGCCCTGCTTCACCAACCTACAGAGGCGATACTTGACATTACCCCGTCACTTGAGGATCTTCATGTCATTTCTCCTGAGCCTGAGGCACTCCCAACACCTCCATGGTTCTTAACCGACGTCTCTTAGGATTTACCCCACAATCCCCCGAACTCTCCGGCTCATTCCCCTACGGAGACTCTCCACCCAACCACCACGGGTACCCCTCAATACTTCAATATATGGTTCATGTCGAGTGAACCCTCACCATCTCCTAGCACTTCTCCCCTTGCTTCTCCATCAGGGGGCAATCACCCTAGCACTGAGATCACTCCTCACGACCCCTTATATTCCCGGCGTTTCCAATGCGACGAGGAAATACTCGAAGAGCTACACCACCTAGACTCACCTTGGGATGCGTTACATCACCACACACTCTTCTCTCCACAGGAAGCCCTCATGCCTCCTAACCAAAACCCCATTTACACAATCGAAACCAAAGATTTTATCCCATCCGGGCCTATCGATTGGTTCAACAATCCCATTCCTGCCCCTGATGCATTTGAAGAAGGCAACATGGCCAACATTTCCCCCACCATCAAAATCAACATTTCCATTAAAAATGGCATTGTCGAAGAAATCACCATTGGAGCTGCTTGCACTCCTCAGGAAATCGCCGCATATAAATCCCTCTTCCAGGAGTACAGGGATATTTTTGCCTGGTCATACACGGAAATGCTTGGCCTCGATCCCTCTATTGTCAAACATCGCATTGACACCTGGCCCGACATCACACCAGTTCGCCAGAAACAGCGACTGCTACACCCAGCCAAAGTTGCGGTTATCAAAGCCGAAATTGACAAATTACGCGCTGCCAGGTTTATTTACCCCATCACTTATACTTCGTGGGTTTCCAACCCTGTACCCATCAAAAAAAAAACAGGGCACTATCCATGTTTGCACAGACTTTCGCGATCTCAATAACGCATGTCCCAAAGACAACTTTCCAACGCCATTCATCGATCAAATTATCGACGACTGCGTCGACCACGAGGCTCTTTCCTTTATGGACGGATTCTCTGGCTATAACCAAATCCAAATCCACCCGGTCGATCAGTATAAAACCGCATTCATTACCCCGTGGGGTACCTTTGCATATCGTGTCATGCCTTTCGGCTTAAAAAATGCCGGCGCAACTTTCCAGCGGGCGATGACATACATCTTTCACAATCTGGCTGAAATCATCCTCGCCTACTTGGACGACCTCACATCTCGATCCAAGAAACGCACCCAGCATCTTGATGATTTACGAATCATCTTTCAACGGTGTCGCCAGTACAACATCTTCTTGAACCCTCTCAAGTGCGTGTTTTGCATCACCGCAGGACGCCTCCTCGGTTTTATCATTTCCCAAAGCAGTATTACCGTGGACCCCCTCAAAGTCAAAGCCATCACCGAAATTCCACCTCCTCAGAATTTACGACAGCTTCAGAGTCTTCAGGGCAAAGCTAACTTTCTTCGACGCTTTGTCCCAGATTACGCCATACACGCACATGGTTTCCTTCGCTTACTACGTCACGACATCCCCTTTCACTGGGACGACTATGCCCAAAAGTCATTTGACGATCTTAAAGCAACGCTTTCAAATGCACCTTTAATTAGTGCACCTGACTATAATCGCGACTACATCCTCTACGTATCAGCATCAGCTGTATCAGTAGTCGGCGTCCTCGTCTAGCTCGGAGATGACAATCGTGAACACGTCATTTACTACGTTAGTAAGAAACTCTCGGGACCACCCTTGAAGTATAAACACGAAGAGAAGCTTTCTCTTGCAGTTGTCCTTGTAGTCCAGAAACTGCGCCATTACATTCTGCTTCGCACCACAAAGGTCGTCGCAGATTCTAACCCTATGCAATACTTGCTCAGCCGTCGACAAGTGAACGGAAAATTCGCTCGATGGATCGTTATCCTTCAGGAGTACGACCTCGAGTTCTCAATGCCTAAGAGTAAGAAGGCCCTCGTTCTCGCCGAACTTGTCACGGCCCTTCCCTCTGACACCACCAGTTCCCCCGTCAACACCGACTTTCCAGACGAACATCTCTTTTACATCGCTTCGGATGATCCTTGGTATGGAGACATTCTCGTGTACCTACGAACACAAAAGTTCGGTAACCACCTTTCACGAGATGATCGTCGCCGTATTCGCCATCAGGCCCCCCGCTATCTCCTCATTGGAGACATCCTATACCGGCAGGGCGTCGACACCATTCTTCGTCGATGCCTGACTATTGACGAGGCCAACAGAGTTTTAAATGACTGCCACATCGACGCATGTGGGGGCCATCTTTCAGGTATATCCACGGTTCAAAAGATTATCCGAGCTGGTTACTTTTGGCCTACCTTGTTTCACGATTGCATTCACGCCGTGAAACGTTGTGAGCAATGTCAGCTCTATGCCAACAAAGCCCGGGCACCCCCCGCCCTTCTCCACCCTGTCATTACGGCCGACCCCTTTTGTAAATGGGGCATCGACTTTATGACTTGTAATCCCCCCTCCAGCAACGGTCACAAATACATTTTTGTCGCTGTTGATTACTTCACCAAATGGGCTGAAGCTATGCCCACTTTCAACAATACTGCTGACACTGCAGCGCATTTTTTGTTTAATCACGTCATATCCCATTTTGGCGTACCACTCCAACTCATTTCCGATCATGGGAAACACTTCGAGAATGAGATATTTGTCGAACTCTCATCTCGGTTAGGCTTCTCTCACGAGTTTGCCTCACCATATTACCCTCAGTCAAACGGACAGGTCGAGGCAGTGAACAAAGTCCTCAAGACCATGTTACAGCGCATGGTTAATAAACACAAAACCAATTGGCATCATATGTTATTTTCCGCGCTATGGGCTTATCGAACGACGGTGAAAACCGCTACTGGTTTCACGCCATTCCATTTAGTCCATGGGGTCGAGGCAACTCTTCCCATCGAGTGTGAAATTCCCACCTTACGCACCGCAATTGAGCTATTACCTGACACTGCTCCAATGGAGCAACTCTTGCTGAACTTGGAGTCGCTGGATGAAGATCGTCGATCTTCCTTACAGAACAACAAGGTAGCTAAAAAATGATCCAAAGCTACCTTTGATCGCCATGTCAACCTTCGATCATTTCGCGAAGGCGATCTCGTCCTGGCTTATGATATCGCTCATGATACCTTTGGCCACGAAAAGTTCGAATCACTTTGGTATGGCCCTTACATCATCCAACATTGCCTCACCAAAGGCGCCTATATCTTGGCCTCCCCCGAAGGCCTCTCTCTCAAGGAACCCGTTAATGGGTTATATCTAAAGAAATTTTATGCTTAAATGTAGTCACTCTACTTTAAGTTATTTTTTTTTTCTAGCGTTTTTAAACTTTTTTCCCCTCCCATTTCATCTAAACTATCCTTTGTGCTATTGACATATGCTTCCTCCACCAGCCTACCACATCGGTTATGCCGACGGTGCCAGCCGTTGGACGCAAAACCTTGCTTCGGCTGCTTGGGCTCTCTACACCCCCTCACATGAAATTCTACACTCAAGCGGCATATGTTTGGGGCCAACAACTAACAACCAAGACGAATACATTGTTTTCATTGGCCTCTTGGTCGACGCCCAGCGTCATCATATTCGTCACCTTAGCGTCTTCCTTGACTCTCAACTAGTCGTTCTCCAGCTCAACAATGTATACCGTGTACGCGATCCGTGCCTCTTTCGCAAATACCTGCAGGTTAGACTGTTATCTCGACATTTTGATTCCATTACATTTACACACATTCCAAGACAATTGAATCAAACAACAGATGAAATAACTAACATGGTGTTAGATTGGCATATATCACATCAAGCTACACATACATAAACAACTCACAAATCCTGTCACAGCATATAGATAGAATAGACATCATCATAATCATCAACAAAAACACACATGTAGACAACAAAAGGATCTCAAAAATATGTATACTCATATATATATCAAGGCCATCAGGCCATCCGAATGTTTACATACAAAAAATACACGTGCCCGCAGGCCAGCACAACACCTTGGTACAAAAATCGTCTCACCAGCCTATATACACCCAAAAATATCTACATGATACATCAGTCATGGTGCCTCTATCGCACCAGCCCCTGCTCCTCCCTCAGGAGGAGGTGGTGGCCCACCACCACCTGCCCCAGGCGGTGGTGGACCACCCACAGGACCCTCCTGCCCCGGCAGCAGGCGTCCACTAGTCATCGCAGCCAGCACTGCTGCTCGCCACACTATGGCCCGCCATGGTGGCGGCACCCCCACACACTGCTCCAGGAAGATCTCATCCTGGATACGTGTCCACATGCCCTCGGGCACGTCCTGCAACACCGTCTCTAGACGACGACGTATATCATCAAAGTCCACTCCGGCTGCCGCTGGAGGAGCATGTGATGGCCCCGCACTAGGGTCATCGAACCAGCACCGCCTCGCTGCCCTCTCGGGCTCTGCTGGTCGCCTCGCGACATCCTCCCACCGCCGCCTCTCTCCCTGCGGTCGTCCCTCCGGCTCTCGTCGAGCTCGTGCTCGCTGCATCTCCACCTCACGCCCGCGAGGTGCCACATCTGCACATGCAAAAAACAACAACACCAGATAATATCAGCATCTATATCACAGACATATGGACTGATATCTCAAAAGACAACATAAATAACAAACATACACAAAACTAAATATACCTCAATGGTCAAAAACCTCCCCTAGAGGCAGCACCATATCCGGGTCACCCCAGAAGTCCACCCCAACATAGGGGTACCGAAGTACTACCTGCGGCATCTGCCGCCATATCCGTGCCGCATCTGCTAAAAAATAGTGGCCACCTTCGCCACCACCGTGGCGAACCAAAACTGTAGACCACCGCCTCAATTGCGGCTCTCGTGCCCCCAGCATCTCCAGCAGAACCCTCGGGCGCAGCATTGGCACCCTCTCCAAAAACCAGGCTACTAGGATAGACCCAAAAGCAAACTCTCCTGTACCTGTGGACCGACAACGGTCCAACTGCGCTATCATCCGCGCATGCAGCGTCAGTCCCCATGCAAACTGCTTGCTGCCCACCACTCTCTCCAGCACCAGCAGCTGGCCACCACTAATCCGTTGGGTCACAAGTGACCCATATACACGAACAATCATCGTCGCTATGCAATGATGAGCCAGGGAGTCTATAGCACTAATGCTCACCATAGTCCCTGACATGAAGTTCTCACCTGAGCAGTATCGCTTGCCGATTGTCGCAAGGGCTATATCCCTCGACAGCACAGGCTTTGCCGGTAGGGGCGTTCCCCGAAAGGGGAGCCCAGTCAGAAAATATACATCCTCCACCGCAGTGAAGGGGATCTGCTCTCCTCGCACGAGGAAGCAGTGCAGCTCCGGACTCCACATCTGGAGCAGGAACTGTAGTAGATACTCCTGCGCCCGTATCAACGGGCACTCAAAGAACTTTAGCAACCCACAGGTTGCTAAAGTCGCTCTCACCCCAGGCTCCTCAATAGCCACAACATCTCGCAACTGGGCCCAGTCACGCTCTCGCCACCGCATTGGCATCGTCACTGTTGGCCACCTGCAACCAACACAGAGTCCTATATCAGATCAGATAACCATCAACAGCATAAAAAAGACTCATATTTTACCCTTCAAACCTTGCCTCCTAGGCGCGGTTTTTGTTCCCACAGGCGTGCACCCATGCGCGCCTGTTCATTGCACAGGTGCGAAATATATGCGCGCCTGTACACTGAACAGGTGCGAATCCATGCGCACTTGTTCACTTCACAGGCGTGCCCTTACACGCGCCTGCACATTTTACAGACGCGCATCGGTGCACGCCTATCAAACCTACAGGCGCGCACTGATGCGTGCCTGTTCAACTCACAGGCGCGCCCCCGGGGCGTGCCTTAAATTTCCCTTACCGCGCACCCATGCGCGTATGTTCGGTTTACAGGCGCGCACGTATGCGCGCCTTTCACTGAATCGCCCGCGCATGTGGGCCCCAAACCCCCTAAAACCCCCCTAAATACCCCTGTACGGCCCTCCGTACATACCCTGCCCAAAAATTGAAAACCTATTTCTATGCAGGATGATCAGACCACTAACCTGATACTCGCAAAACGTCGATCGAATGCCTCGTCCTCCCTGAATCTCCAAATCTCCTCTGAAAACTACTCGTCCAGTCACTATTGCAGCAGGTACAAATGAGGTGGCAATATGGGCCCTACAACTATATATAGGCCTTTTGCCAAACTTCCACTCACCATTCCGGGAGCCCAAGGTGTCCATTTTTCAAACCGTCTTCAGCCACGGGATCAACATCCCGTCACCTACATCATAACAGTCCCGGGGTCACTTTTCGTCCTGGCCCCCTGGGACGCCTTTTTTTCATATCATGGTCAGGTACGCACGTGCATAGTCACATTTGTCAAATACATGCTCATATCTTTGATTCTCTTCAAATATAGTTCACTTTGGGTATTTGGTTGTTCTGTGTGCAGGTACTTGCTCGTCATTCATCAACATCATCCCTTCAGGTATATACTCATCACTGGCATGTAGTCTCTCCCGCTGTATTGCATTTCCATTTCCAGTCACACCCTCTGATATTGGCCTTTAGGACCCTCATTCCCGGCTCTGCAGTACCCACACCTCCATTTTGCATCTTCGGTATTGTTACTCGGTAGCATTCTTACCCACATGAGTTGTCCCATTCATAGCACCTTTTGGCACTTTTTGACACTCATGCTGTTCTTCATTACCCTTTAGGGATGGGAGTCTCGATAGTCTTTTCATCATGTCGTGAATCGGCCACATGCTCCTTCTCCTCATTTTGCTATCTTTCCCACATGGACTCCCAGAGTATCTTTTTTCGGTTCTATTTTTTACCTACACCTCCGTAGTATCATGAACCCTCCATTTCATCCACAATCAGTTTGCCCATCTACGAACCTACCCTCATTTCACCTACCTCATACAGAAACTCGTCGATGGGGCCCCCACCCTTCATCAGTTTTCCAAGAAAATTCTGCCCTACCTGGGGCGCTCATTTCACACTGGGGCACCCATTTCTGTATTTGTACATTTCTCCCCAAAATATTCATTATTTATTGTACAAACACCTTTATTTCTAGTCATTACATTTTCTTTTGTCGTCACCGTTGGCGACTTGCTTCCTTTTGGCCACACGCAACCCATGTCACCCTTGGTTGGAGCATTACTTATCATCTACCCTTGCCGCCATCGTCCATATCTTCAGAGTACTCCATAGGTCACTTACCTCTACCCTCTGAAGTTGTTCACCTTGTCCCGCCTCTGACACAACTTATCACCGGTCTTGTCGTCCCCCTGACACTCGACCTTGTTACACGGTTGCGGCCACTTTTTATCTCATACATCCTCCAACCAAGGGCAGTTTTGAGTCTTCCCATATCTTGACTTCATCCATGTACCTTTGCCACTTCCTCACCTCAGTAGATTCCACGAAGCCCTTTGCTTCTAGGAGTCGCGTCCCCCTTTTGTCGACATCAACACAATTTTCCGGAAGGGCGACAGTATCTTGATTCTCATTCTCTAGTTAATGAGAGATCTCGGATGACACAGGGTGAAACACCATTGCTCCCTACTGTCGTTGGCCCCCATAACATTCGACGCCAACACTTTCTCATGTTATGGAGGGTATTACTTTGCGACTATTGCAGTTATTTTTACCATTTGCTGAAGACCTCTGAACTTGGTAGGGCCAACAATGCCCGCATCATCGTCGATGCTTCTTACCGTGATCATTACCCATTATTCAGAGTATGTTCCTTTGCAGAATTGTCTTCTGCTTTGATTATCACCGCCCCTGAGGGCGCTGCAGTTGTCTACACCAACACTTCAGTTATCATTTTTCAGAGTTACATAAACACGAGCATGGGGCATGCCCGCCTCGTTTGTACATAGTTTTTATTTTTTTTGCACACCTCATAGAAGGTCGGGTCCTACCGGTTCCTCTTTTCTCCAAAGGATTGCTCTGAACGATCCCACTATTTCTCTATCTTACAACAACATCCTCAGTAGAAGAAACATTGATGGATTTCGACTATACGTATGCTCCTAACCTCATCCATCAGGGGGCATCTGTTATCACTGAAATTTCGTCCGCACATGGCGACAAGAACTAAGCATCGTCAAACAGTAATGACGTCATTCATGGCACTGAATTAATCACACAGCATTCCAAAAAGGTCAAAAACTATACAAAGTAGTAAAAATTGAAGAGCGCTTTACAGAAGTTGGGTGCGTGCGCACATGCGCGGAACATGAACGTACCATGCGCGCATACGCACACGATGCGCGACTGTTGGCGCAAAAACCCGTGCACCTGCTAAACAATGCATTTATTGAATTGGTCGGCCTCCCAACCACTTATGGATCAACTCCCAAGTCGATTTGACCCTCAAATCTGAGCTAAATCCGAATGGTGGGCTGGTCAAAGACCTAATAAATCCCTAAAGAGCCTCCATTCACACTACAAAGGAGTTACATAATCACCCAATGCAATGCTATAAAAAGCCATGAAGAAACCTCATTTTCTCAAGGAATTTCATGTAATGTTATGCTGCCTAGATTGTTTTAAGGACTCACTCCTTGACAATAGCACATTG
>ML785568.1:89105-105793 GCA_009831015.1 Picea engelmannii
CCTCATTTTCTCAAGGAATTTCATGTAATGTTATGCTGCCTAGATTGTTTTAAGGACTCACTCCTTGACAATAGCACATTGGCACCATTTCATTGAGCAATCCACCTCTCCATTGAGTGGATTTGCAAAGGAGTTCTTTCATCTTTATTTTCATTTTTCTTGTTGTAAGGAGAGCAAGCTTGTGAGGGTCCAAGAGCCTTCCTTTGGAGGAAGAAGGGACTCATAGTCCCCTTTCTTCATTGTGCTTTGATTTCATCAATAGATCAGCCTAAAAACATTGGTGACATTGGTCTTTTTGTCTTTGTTATCTCTATGTTTCCATGCTTTTAATTTTAGTTTGTATTTGTTTAATTCTTGTTTATAGTTTTGTTTTTCTTTCTCTAACTCTTTCCTCTGCAATTGTCATGCTCAGCAAGACCCAACTGGGCATGTAAGAACCTCTTATTTGCTCACCAAGGTGGTGAAAAGGGTGCAAACGATAACAAGTAATACAACAATAGCAAGGCATTTAAGGTGTTAGTTAACATTTAACTCGCTGTGCCATTTAATCCAAAAAATGAATCTGCTGGCCATTTACATTGTTGTAGCAATTGTTCTGGCAATTAATATGACCATTACATAACAATGAATCAGGAAATAACAAGGCATTTAACTCACTGTTATCCATTTTATTTACTGACAAAAATCAAGGCATTTAATGCGACCATTACATAGCAATGAATATAGTAATAGTAAGGCATTTAACTAACTATTATCCATTTAATTCGCTGTGGCAAAATTAGCAAAAATGCAGTGCCCACATGGTGGCCAATCGTGCCCAGTCGAAAACAACTCAACAATTGAAGGCAAACGTATGCAATCAACATCAACACAGTCCATCACTCAAGGGAAAACACAGTTACAGTTTGAAGGCGAAATCGTGGTCATTACTGCAAGTCAGTTATGAATTGAATAGCAAAAAAAAAGGTGGGCGAATTCAACATGCACACAGTGAATTTTTATTTACCAAAACTATGGTCATTCCGGCAAGTGAATTTAAGATTTAAAAGGCCAAATTCATGGGTGATTCATACAACAACTCAGTCCATCGTTGGAAAGAAAAAACATGGGCAATTAAAACAACAATCTCGGTCTCATTTGAAGGCAAAACGTGGGCATTTAAAATAGTAAACTCAGTCTCATCTGAAAGCAAAAACGTGGGCAATTAAAAAAACAATCTTGGTCTCATTTGAAGGCAAAACGTGGGTATTTAAAACAACAAACTCAGTCTCATTTGAAAGCAAAAATGTGGGCAATTTTAAACGACAATCTCTATCTCATTTGAAAACAAAACGTGGGCATTTAAAACGACAATCTTTGGCAACATTTAAAAGCAAAAACGTTTTTCCATTTCCAAGATACCAATACCAAATGAAAACATGAATCAATTCGTTTTTCCATTGCCCAAATACCAATACAAAATGCAGACATGAATCAATTCGTTTTTCCATTGCCAGAATACCAATACAAAATGAAGACATGAATCAATTTGTTTTTCCATTGCCAAAATACAAATGCAAAATGCAGACATGAATCAATTCGTTTTTCCATTGCTAGAATACCAATACAAATTGCAGACAACGATAAGAGAACTGAAAGGATCCAATCATCCAAGGACAACAACGGAGGTAGATGGCTGATAGATTCGTCCTTTGCTCATCATCCTCGCACAGAAAGGCAGGGCGTTGAGATCCATAGGTCTATTAACGCCGAAGCAACGACCGTAGATCAGGCTCCTGACCGACTGCCCAGGCGAGGACTAATGAGCTAGGGATGATAGGAAAAACCACCACAATGGTCACAATCAAACACCACAAGGAGGTCAAGACATGCGAGGAAACGAAGGCCATGGGAGTCAATCAATCATCGAGCTAGGCTATGAAAGAAATTCAGGCATCAATCTAGACAATCAGTTTACTTACTCCATTAAATATGCAGATCCAAGCATAAATCCTACAACAATCTACCATCCAAAATGAAGAGAGTGTACTATTGCCTGATCACCTGCTCTGAGTGACGTCCCGTGCGCTCCGTCCACTCGTGCTTGCCGACTGATGAGACTTCATCAGTATCTCATAGTCAATGCTAGGGGTACTCTTCTTCCCCCTTAGCCCCCCGAGCCGCAAAGGGGCCACACACACTATCCAAAGATTCAACTAGCTCCTAGCTCGCCTCGCAAGGCTGAGCTACCACTCCTCCCCAAGCTGGGTATCCCAACTCCCACAAGCTAAGTCAGTCAAGTAGAGATTTTTGCAGCGTAACGTTACGCAAACAGAAGAGATCCTTCATCCTTCTCCTCTCTTCATTATATAGAGTTTCAAAGTCTCTTACTTTCCTAAAATCTCATTTAATTAAGCTTTTAAAAATTAAATCCTAAAAATTCCTCCCGGTACAAGTGTCACCCATCCCCTTCATTCCTCCACAAATTAATTTCTTTAATTAATTAAATCCCCTTATTTCCCTCACCCACCTAGAGTCACTTCTAGAATCGCTCCTAGGTGTCCCAAAATTCTCTTACAGGTTTTAATGACTTTCCCCATTATCAATTTGCTAGTTCAGTTTTAAATTAGAAAGTTCTTAATGGTAGATACCTTACTAAGTTTGACTTTCTGCTTTTTCCCTTGGGTTTCTCTTTTCTTCTTATGTTTCCCTCTTTTCCTAGTTTCCTAAATATTTTAAATTTCCCTCTTTCCCCTTTTCATTTAGGACTCAAATTGACAGGTGTAGAAATTAACCCCCTTTTTCCTTTTTCCCTTTTTAGTTAAAAATTTTAAATTATCATAAATAATAAAACAATTATTTCCCTTTTTTTAAAATTTTACCCTAACAGATTTTTATGAATCATTTAAATTACTTACCCCCTTATTATTACAAGATTTAACGAAGAGTGTAATTATTATTTATGTTGTTGTTTTTTTTTAAATAGATAGATAAAATTTTACCACTAGCATTATTTAGACTTAGACCTTAAATTTTTCGTACTGTGCAACATTTTATTAGGGAATTTGTTTTTAAAAATTCTTAACACGTTATTTGTCCTAAGGCCATCTAGGTTCATTCATTTATCATCAACAACGCGACGTGCCCTTCAGGACGCACTAGGTGCTCCAAGGGTGCCACTCGCCTTAATTTGTTTCCCTTGCGCGACGTGCCCTTCAAGACGCATTACGTACTCCAAGGGTGCCACTCGCCTCTTTCCATTTTTCTTGTGTGACGTGCCCTTCAGGACGCACCACGTGCTCCAAGGGTGCCACTCGCCTCTTGACTGACTTGGTAAACATAAAAAACCCCTGGAGTCAATACTCCACCAGGTGAACTTGTGGGAGACTAAGGGCCTCTAAGGAATAAGGCCCCCGCCTTATTGCGCGCCCCTTAGAATCATCGTGAGCAACTGTCGCAATCCGCCCTTATGGCATCATGGGTCCTCTCGAACTAGGTAAATGTTAACCTACAGTTCGAGCCACGATGGGAGTGCTAGTAGGCTGTGGTAGGGCTGTTGTCCACACCTCTCCCTCAACATCTCTGGTAGTCGTGCGTGACCCCTTTATTCCACATGTGAGTCTGGTCGGTAAGCTATCGTCAGCCTGCATCATCAACGAATCATGTCAGAATATATCCATATCATATCATTTAATCAAATCCACTAATATCACAGTAAAACAATCAAACCCCAATGGTACACTCCCTAACTCGATCCAGAGTCCAAGGGGTTCCATCGATGCCTCTACATCCTCGAGGTCCAAAATCCTGCACACTGAGTAAAACCGAGTCAATAGCACCTGTCTATGTCAATGCAGTAAAACAACACTTCATCAACCCATAACGCCTCATAATCAAAATCAAATGTTTTAATAGCATAATAATTCGGATCACTTGCGAGCAAGTGTCTTCAAAGAATAATTTCGCTCAGTGCACCAGAGTGGGATGTTACACTGCTTTTGAAATAAAATGATGTACATAGAGCGACTATTCCTCATTCTTTAGGGTGGAAAAGAACCTAACTTGTGACAAGGTCTAGTGAGTTCATTGGTGCAAGGCTGAAAGAAATGCATTAGTCATTCTTGGAGAACTGGAAGGCCTCTAAAAAATCAATTCAAGTTCAAGGAGAATTTGTGCACTCGCTGGGGACAGTATTATATGAGATGCTACAAAAAAGTGGGCCAGAAACAAACTGTTCATAGGATGTAGTAGAAGAGAAATTTATTATCCATGCGTGGTATTATCTCTAGAATAGACTAGGCTGAACTTCCTAACCGTACCCATACATCTATCGACCCTTGTTTTTTGTAATAAGTTGTCACGGATACAACTATTTTTATTGTTGGTTTAGTCGGTCGAACGGGAGGGGAAAAGGAGGGGGGCGAGGGAAGAGGAAAACCATCATAGTCTTCTTTTCTTATAATCTTTATATCAATCCACGCTCGAGACCTGGGTGCACACAGGAAGAAGCTGCCGCAAAGTCGAGTGCTTCCAGAAGTTTACAGTTATGGCAGTCAGAAATGTATGTTTCCTCCACCTGTAAACACATTCAATAGTAGCAACCATTCTCTTTATGAAGATATTTATTAATATTACTTCAACAATTCTTAGATAGAAAAAGATTTGAACCATTTTTAAAATAGATGGTAGAATCCCATGTACCAAATCTAACAAATCTGATCTACATTTTACACCAATTGTGTGGCAGGAAATCGAACGTCAGTGAAAGGATTCAAGGTTGTCTTAGCAGCATATGAAATATTTTTCAGTGCTGTCGCATACACCTCTGGAGATCGTGGTAATTCAGTCTCACCCTCCTTCCCACTTTGTCATGGATTCGCTAGTCTTGTGACAGTGCAGGTGGTCTTCTTGGTGATAGTGAAAGTGGTAGAAGGGAAGCCAAATCTTATTGCTACTTAACAAGCTCATGGATGATGGATCGAAACGATGCCAACTTTGGTTCATGCCACATGAAGAAGAGAAACGGGGAAGGTAATAAACTAAGTTAGCTAATGGCTATTATAGGTTAAAAAATAAAGCATTTTATTGTATAGGTGTTAGAATTAGAAGTTCACTAACATAGTCTTTGGACACCGCAACCTTCCATGCAATCTTGGACACCGCAATTGGACAACATGCAATTTTGGACACTACAATATGAAATATGATATGAGTTATCAACTATGGGATATGGTTTGAGTGATGGGGTGGTAAACATTTAATGTTTGGGAATTAATACTAACTTGAAAGTTAGCATTAATCCATGTTAATCCATTATGGGATCAAATATGCACTTGAAAGTGCTTTTAAGCTAAGATATGGTAAGAGTGTGCCTCTGGAAGATGCCAAATAAGACCTCGAAATTAAAACGTTAGCCTAAAAACCAAAAGCAACTTGGAAATGTGCATGAAACTATTAAAACTTTGCTTAAATTGTTTGGTTTCGATGCCGTAATAATACAACCATGAAAAATCGATTACAATAAATCCCTGTTGATACTAATAAGAGAATATTATATCAAAAAACTTGTGTGATCACAATAGTGACCCCGACTATTAAGTCAAGATAATAGCCTCACTTGTGTTATCAAAAGTTTCCATTAACCAGGAATATGCACAATACATGAATAGATAAAACATTCATTTTTAATGTCAAACTGTTAAGTGGAATTCAGGCCATACTAGTGTCACTAACCGAGTTTCTTTTTCATAAAGTGGAACTAAAACTGAAGGAATTACACTGTTATATATATATCCAATTCTTTGTTAACAAAAGCACAGCAAGTAACTGCAAATTGCAGGTGCATTATAAGCTTGAGTAAATTCTTTTGCGGGTGCATTTACTATTCAAGGATGTTGCATTTACTATTCAAGGATATTGCTCAGAAAGTAGTTTATATTTAAAAAATGTGTAGTGTGGAATACAAACAAATAATGAAATACCAAATGAAGTGATAAAATTCTGCAGTTAAAATCTAAAGATTATCCTTTGCAGCGGTTATATTGTCTATTGCATCAAACAATTCTCTGTCAACAAATATATATATATATATATATATATATATATATATATAATGAGCTGCAAGGACATCCCAATGCATTGACACTTGATTGACACTTGTTATGTGAAATTTCAACTTACAAACCCTCTATAAATTAACATCCAGTGAAATTCAAGAGGGGATCGATTTTACTTTGGTTGAAAAAAAATATGAACTTTAAACATTGAAAATTGGATAAATTTGCAGTTAAAAGAGACAGATATTGGGTGTTCGAATTTTTAAGTATTTAGATTAAATAAACAATACTCAATAAATAGGATTAGAAGTAGAAGAATTTTAATTTTGAAGATTAAGATACAAGTTTAAATTTATCTTTATTTAGGGTAGTTGATTCGTAGGATAGTTGGTCAGTGTAAAGTTTAATCTCCATCTAATCACTGAGTAACTAGTTCAAATTCTATGGATACCTTTTTAATACTTCAATCTTTTTTAGAATAATCCATTCATAAAAAAAATTCTAAATTTATCATGTGAAATTTAAATATTCTCTATTTATTATTACGATTTACTACGTTAAATTCAAATTAAAAAAATATTTTCCTACATATTGAAGTATTATTAGAACTTACTCCTTTCTTATATATATCTAAAATTTTAGACTAAAACTAAACATTTTAACTTCAATATTTGAAATTTTTTTTAGAAGTGCTTAAAGATCATAAAAAATCTTGAGAATCTCCTCTCCTTTGTGTGTCTGTCATGGAAAATGAGTGGCGTAAACGTGACAAGTTCAGAGGGAGAGAGTGTGATATGGTTTAGTCATCCTAAATACAGCCACGTGACGACAGAATGCTACAGTTTCTGCCCCAGTTCTGTTTCAAAACTTGTCAACTCTTAGCTATTTCATCATTAAACTCCATTCAATTTTTTTTTTCCAGGTTTTGGGTCTCTAGATTCTTCATCAAAGAACATTTTGTTTAAATTGTGACTTTCAACAATGAAGTTTGAGAAGAAATTAACTCTTCAATAATGAGGTTTAGACTAAAAAATTACCCTTCAATAATAAAGTTAATAATAATATCCATAAATTATCCATACTCCTGTTTTATTCACAAGGATTATCAATAGGTATTATACATAGAAGTAAAATGAATCTATGTCTGTTTTTTATTTCTAACCTGATAAATATATATCACAGAGAGAATTAGGAGGACAAAGTAAAGAAAGAACTACATAGCCAAAGTAACAGGAATCCCCCAACCCAACTATAAAGTTTAGCAAAAAAAAAAAAAAAGTTGCAAGGTGACTACTACAACATCACAAATAATTGGCAAGTACAACACTTAAAATTAAACTAATTCAATAATTATGCAAACAAACATTTTTCTATTAATGTGCTTATTATTTATTGCTTTTGACTTGCATCATTCCAACAATGCTATTGCATCTCTCTCAAATGTGAAAATGTGAGATGGATGCAAACTAAAAGGAAGATGCCCATAAAAATGATGGACTTCATTGGATTGAAGTAAAAATAAATAAATAAATATGAATTCCTATATGAAGCACTTACTCTGAAAGGTGGGGTTAGTTGGAGTAGGTATAGACTATTGTATCACAAACTAAGTTTAATACTTCTTAGAATTGAAGAAAAATGTGTGTGTAAGAAAGATTGTCAACACCTTAATACTGCTTATGTCGTTAGTGGAGGCGTTGAATAGTCCCTGTTATCGCACATTTTGTATTTATAGTGATAGGTCAAAATATAAAGGGATAAATTGGCGTAACATGAACCAATCCCACCCAATGTCACCTCAATGGGATGGTTCTTTCTATTCTGGGTGGTAAGGCCCAAGGGAGACGTCCATGGTGACCTGGAGCTTTGAGAAGGTGAAGGATGATAAGACAAAAGTGTAAGTCCCCTCTCACAAGTCACCACCAAGCAGAAGATCCGGCTAAACAACCAATAATAAGAAGTAACCAAAGAATAAGAACAACACCTGTCCGAGGCAAAGCAACGAGAAACTTATACGTGCAAATCTTGGTTAGTACTTCATATATCAAAGATCATCTGCTAAATTCAACATATAAGCAATTATAACAATAAATATTGACGAAGTCAATGTTTGTTAATACAAAAATGAAATAACACCACTCCACCAATTAATACCCAAATGATGCAGCAGTCAATATATCCAATCAATCCCTCATTCAATAAATGTTTAAACACCATTCAATTGCTTATAAAATGAAACATTGTTGCGTCAAGATGAAATAACCAAGGGTGACGTCAACATTCTAGGGTTAGTAGGTTAGGGTTAGTGTAGTTAGGGTTTCAGTTTCAAAAGAAGTTTGAGAGTGTTTGGATTTGATTTCACTTCAACACTGGAGGCTAGAGATCAGTGACTTAGGGTTAAAGGATTCAATAAATGATGAACACAAGAGTTGAAGGGAAAGAGATTTCAAAGGACTAGAGGGGAAAGTTTCAAGGTGTTGCTAGAGAAGGGCCTTAAAAAGAAGAACCCCGGGGGAGAGAGGCTCACTCCGGTGTTGCAAAAGCAAGGCCTCATGCTCTCTCCTCCTTCCCGGCAAACGACTAGCCCAAAAACAGAAAAAATAGACCAAGACAAGAGGTTTTGCTGAGGGAGGTGTTGCTAGAGCAAGGCCTATCAGTAAACCCTAGAACAGTACATCCCTGGTGTAGTAAGCCTAGGCCAGGGACGTCTCACTCTTCTTGGCTCAAAAGGGTACGGCTAGCATAAGGAAGAAACAAAAAGGAGTGTCGCTATGGCTAGGCTCCCTTTTTCCTCTTTAATGGCTTAACACTTCTCTATTAGGGGACATGAGACAATGGCCTACTTGTGTGTTTTTCCCCTAGGGTTTTGATTCAGCAATATTTATAAATAGATGCAAGAAATCAAACTACAACCATTCAATCAAGAAGTTTTGCAGAAAAATACTTACAAATCATGAAGAAATAACCATGCAAACCCTACTTGTAACACCTTCCTTCAAGAGAAACACCATAAATGCCAAAAATCTCTTCCTTCAACAAGTGCACATCACTTAGTTCAGACAAAAACCCCAATAGGGTGCTAAAATCAAACCTCACTAATGAGTGAGTGATGAATCCTTATAAAATGAGTCTAAAACTCCTCAATATATAGTGTATCAATGACCTAATTTACTTTTTTTAGGTCATAAAAAGGCCGACAAGGCCAGAATACTAAAAGTAATACTGTTTTACATTAAATGTTCATTTTAAAACACTAATTGAGAAAAAGTGAGACGTCACCCCTTCTAAGGGAGACGTTAGCCCCTTTTAGGGCAAATGCAGCAATAAAGAGCAAAACGTTAGCCCTCTTTGGGCCTCTCCATCATGCCACATGTGCCAAATGCCCAGTCAAATTGCCACATGCTCAATATGACATCATGAGCCCATAAATGACGTCATGGGCCATCCAGGGCAAACGTTTCATTGGAAGTAGGTCAATCCCCCTAGGTCGGGCTCTACCAAAGTGCCTCTGATGAAACACCCTCTTCTTCTCTGGTGAAAAACCCTGATCAACCACCGTCCTGTCTCTCCCCCCTTGATGGGGTCTCATCATCCATCTGATGGGCTCTTCAGCCCCATGGAGGTCTGAACTGATCATCTCCCCATGTGTACTGGTCCAAATGGTACCTGTCCGTCAGCCATGGTCCTGCACATCAAAAGCTACACCCTCCATGGGCTCATTAGTCACAGGGATCATAACAATGTCAATCACATTTCATCATTAATATTATTAAACATATGCATAAAAACCCTGATACATCGGTCAATAGCTTAAAGACATTACAAAAACCTACAATACAAGATTGGAGAAAAAGACAAAACGTCCTATTGGGCTAGTATCCGCAAGAAAAGGAAAGTTTCTAGGAAGATTTCATCCAAGCCATGTAAGTGAGGTGATGTGGCTAGGGGATGTCCAGACATGTGGGTGAAGTGAGAGCCAAGGATGATTAATGTTATCTATGGGTGCCTTT
The DNA here is from genome assembly GCA_009831015.1 of Picea engelmannii. Lineage (NCBI taxonomy): Eukaryota > Viridiplantae > Streptophyta > Pinopsida > Pinales > Pinaceae > Picea > Picea engelmannii. The sequence continues at coordinate 99,151 of ML785568.1, forward strand.
GTAGAAGGTGAGTTGTACCTGTCATGGATGCATTTTTTCCAAGCCTGTTCTTGCCTTTATTATTTTCTTGTTTTATTCTTTTATTTTCTTTTTCTTCTTCTTTTTCTTTTTATCCAAGGGATAACCAGAGGACATTGCCTTGGCATGGTGACCAGAGCTAAAAGTGTTACCCACAAGTACTTTCACAGAGATGAGAATGTTGGCTCGTGATGAGACCCCCTTTCCCTTGGCCATGCAACCAAAGGTCATTGCCCTGGCATGGTAACCAGATGGTGGCAATGTCATATTGTTAGGTACCCATGAACCTAATAGGCTGGCTCGTGATGAGACCCCCTATCCTCTTGACTAGGTCTTGTTTGTTATTTTCCAGGTCCCTCTTGTTTCTTGCTGAGAGGCCTTTTATTGCCTTCTCGGGGATCCCCGGGAGAAGCATCTCGAGGTTTTATTTCTATGATTTTATCTTTTACCAACTGTTTTTACCTTCTGGGCCTTTAGCCCCTTCTTCCCACGAGATAAGGTGCAATCCTACAAACAGGTCAACCCAATGCCCGGACAAGGGGAATGGGATAAATGAGCGGGAGATAACATGAAACGGTGGTGCTATGATGGGAGCGGACGATGGCTTTTCAGAAACCCCCCCAGTGGCAAACTAAGACCTATGGGCACAGACTTGCTAGGACACCCTGTCAATCTCCCCAAGCATGGTCAAGTGGGATAATGTAAGATCTAAGCAGTTGTTAGAGGTAAAAGGAATCAGATGCATATATTTAAAGGTTTCAATGATCAAAGTGACACATACCATGATACCTAGACCAATTACCTCATGGAGCAAGAACCTCTTCTAATACAAGACCAAGCTGATGGTGATGGATGCTGCTGTTGCTGACAAGACAAAGATGATGGAAGAATAAAAGGATGGGCCCTCCAGGGCCATGCTCAGGTCAATCCTACTCTCGGTACTCCATGTCTAGGACCTGTGGGCCTCGAGACATGATCTCCTAGTTATCCCTAAAAATCGGGGATAACAGTCCCAACTATAGGCCATAGTTATTATTAGGCATATAATCATAGAAAATTATTACAAAATCTAGACCTTTGATGTCGCTTCCACTCTCAAGTTGAATATAAAAATGAATTAGGTATGGAGGGATGTAGTCTTGTTTCTTTTGTATACTCTAAACTTTGTATTCAATAACACCCTTCCACATTTATATCATGGGAAGAAATATGAATTACTTGTGTTAGGCGTGAGCTCCAAGGCTTGGGCATTGACTGCCATTGTGGCGTTATGTAGAAGGAATCTACTAGGATCTCCATAGAGTTCAAAAGAAGAAAAATAAATCTCATAGTCTGAAACACTTGTCCCTAGGAAAATGGATGTAATACTTGCAACATTTATTGCTTCAAAGAAACCCATTTAATATAGATGGGATTTTTCATAATCAATATCATGAATCATTGATTTATAGATAGAGGTGGGGAGAAGAAGAAGCTACCAAGTACAACTTTTCCATAATCCTAACCCAACAAAGTTTTAACTCAAGATCCAATTATAAGTAGTGAAGATGAAGGTAGACCAGAGGAGACATAAATTAATAGCTCCATGGTAGAACAAAACCATGTATTGAGATTTGTAGACTGAAGACGTGGGTGAGTTTGTTTCTTCTCAACACTCAACACCACATTTTAATTTTTTCATTCACATTTAAACGGAAATTTAATAAAATAGAATTTAATTTCCTATCAAAATCTCTATTCTCAAAATCAATCCATTCATAGACTACCCAAAACTTTTTTCCCAAAATTGAATCATTTAATCATATACAATGATATTCCTATACGCTTATGGAATAAGTATAGACTATAATACCACAAACATAGACTAAGTTCTTTACTTCTCGGAATTGTAACAAAAAGAATACATAAGAAAGAAAGTATAAAGAAAAAAACTATCGAGGAGGAAGCCAATTGTTGAATGGTTGTTAAAATTCTAACCTGGAAGAACATTCAAGTTTTCAGCCTAATGAAAAACTAGAAATATAAAATATATATATATCTTTCATCTTTCAAAATGGTTTGTTTTACCTCAAGTTCGATCCTTGAATGTTGTTAGAAATTCCATCTCTTTTGTTGAGGGTTGAGGCCAAGTATTGCGCGAGAGGAATTTGGGTTTTATTGGACTGAAGTCTGATAGTAACCCAGTTTACCAATTTTGCAGACAGTAAGACCGTGGTGAATCCAAAATGGAGGTGGGTGAATCCGTGTTGTAATATTTAATATTGCATTAATCACCATCTGCTTCCAGGTAAGTTGAAGTGACTGATGGAAATTCCAACACCGCGAGCATATATGCCCACTGCATGTAAAAATTAATGACAGATCAAAAACATTATTAAACATCATAAATGTTGTCTAGCAAGTTGGTTGCTTATTTTATGAGACACTTTGATAAAAATATCAACCATATTTGAGGCATTTTTCTCGTCAAATTCCAACCCCGGGCCTATGTAGTGAAACTATATTTTTTCAAACTTTGAATAAATCATTATCCACCATAGAGGAATGACCCTACATTTACTGCATATATAATTCATGCAAAGAGGAGGGTTTTCAAAGTCTTTATTTTGTTTCATAAAAAAAAATCTCGAAATTAAGGAAACATGTCTTGTACAATTTTATTTTTAGAAGGTCATTACCACCAAGAGTCTACATTGTTAAGCTTACATGTTCTTTTATTGGTGTGTTTTAGGGAATTGCATAGAGTTGAAATTATCTTGGATTTGTCATAAAAAATGGTTGTTTGGATTCGCATAATTTGTCATATACTAAACAAATATGGAATTGACCTGTTAAATTAGATAGTATGAATAATGACATTATTTGCATCTAATAGTCATATTGTCCTCAAAATGGACATGCACCATACACTTGAATCAACACTAGTACCCTACATATATTGAAGAAATACAACAACCTACATAGAAGGACATGAACAACAATAAAAATAGCATTTCAATGAACTCATTGGATCATCGACAACACTTTTATCCAATTGTGGGTGACAATGATTTAGGCCATGCAAAAAATGGGAGATGTTTTGTGACACACACACACACACACATATATAAACTTAATTTCGGTCCTTTATATTCAATGGAAACTAAATTATGAGAGGTCATATATTGTGTGCGGGCTTATAGATGTTGAGTTATATACTTGAAGCTTAAAAGGGTTAAAAATTTAACTCAAACATATTAGCATTGGGGAGTCAACAACAATGGTTTGGGAAATGTGATATATGGTGATGTTTGGCACCATAGACACACACAAATGGTTATACATACCAAAAATCTAATTTGAGTCCTTTATATTCAATGAACATCAAATTATGAGAGTTAATATATTGTGTGTAGACATATAGGTGTTGAGTTATATACTTGAAGCTTCAAAGGGTTACAATATTCAACTCATATATCTTAGCATGGGTATTGCAATATGCCTCGTTTGATAAGAAAGAGAACAAAAACAATGACAAGAACTTTAGCGGAAAAGGCCTTAAGCCATCTCACTTATTCTTATTATATTCATTTCAAAGATACAAATATATAATACATTACTGAAACTACCTCAATTTCTCTCATATCAACATTTCATCAGGAGATAAGGTAGGAGGAGGAAAAATAGGATCTAGAAACACACTTAGGATAAAACCTATATCTGATAATGTAAATTACACAAAGGTGGTGTACTAGGAATTCATGATTGTATAGGGTATCATAGGCTAACATATCCCCCCTCATTCATAAGTTCGAACAATAATACCAACAAATTAGTAAGCATTGGTATCATCTCTAAGTCTTCATTTTGAAACTCTTGAGATGAGCCTCGATGAAGAACTTCCTAAAAAACGCCAAATCTGGATGTTGAAAACTCATAGAATCTGGAAAATCCCACTGTGAAAACATGTGAGCCAGAATACCTATAATTTGTTCACTGATGTGAACTCCAATATGGTGAAAGCGAACCAAGAGAAGTGAATCAACTACAAGTATGAAACATCCCTAAAAATTCCAGACAACTCAATTAAATGCTAAGTTACGATATAGAAGGATTTGATTGTCCTCTGCTAGGTTGAATGACCTTCCATGTGAACAAAATGTCCACAATATTGCTCTCAAAATAAACATCTCAATCATGTATCATGTGTATGATTCAACTGCAAGACATTGAACCATAATTATTCCAAAGTCTGTGATCTATAGCCTCCTGATGTCCATCTGGCGATTTGTTTGTTGCTCATCAAAAAATTTGTTTGTCCATCTAGCAATTTTTTGTGTTTCCCATCTGGTGATTTTTGTTGTTTCCTATCTGGCGATTTTTTTGTTTCCCATCTATTGATTTTTTTTCCCAATTGGTGATTTATTTGTGTTGTCGAAAATTTAAGTCTGACAACCATCATCAATTCCTCCCTTTGTCAGTTGAAAGGAGAGACCACAAGTGGTTTTTGGTTGACCACAAACCATGTTCACTAGATCTGTGCACTCTCCTCCTTAAGGTGCAGGAGAGTGAATACCTTCTACTAAAATATTTGTCCTTACTCGAGATTGAATTCTTCAGTAAGACTAAAATAAACACTTGGTTGTTGATGACCATTTCCAAGGATCGATGCACCCATAGTGAACCTTTAATATTACAAGTTTGTTTATTTTGGAAAATTTCCATGTTGAATGATTCTTCTTGCCACAATGTTGACGAGGATGGATATCAAAACATTGATCTTCCATATGACCAACTCGTTTTCAATGTTAGCATTTCACATTCTGACCCTGCACTTGAACATGTGAAGTTGAAACTTCTTGAAGGAATCCTACACTTATGTAGTGGATTTGTCTAGAATAATCTAGAGTATGAAAAGTTACTTTCTTATCATATCCAATACCTATTATGTGCTTATTGTTCCTGATTTATTCCCAAGGTCTGATGATTGTCTTGGAAAGAGAATGTTGAACTTGTTCATGCACAATTTCATCCCCATCTACACTTGTATATGAAGTTGGCTCACTAAGTTGCTCATGCATTGATTGTTGATCTGAATAATAATAATAATCATCATCGGAAAGAATATTGTTCTGAATAGTACTCGTTTAGAATGTTTCATTGATTCTCGATTTCATGATTCAATAGCTAGGATTTAAATCGTAGCAAATGGACCTTTGTTTTCATCATTCACAAACATTTAATAACATAGAAATAGAACAAAAATTGGGATGAGAACTTTGGAGAAAAATGCCTTAAACCATCTCACGTATTCTCATTGTATTTATTTCAATGATACAACTATATAATACATGAATGAAACCACCTCAACTACTCTCACATCAACACCTCATTGGGGGATAAGGTAGAAGGAGGAAAAATAGGATCTAGAAACACACTTAGAATACAAAATATATCCCATAATGTGAATTATACAAAGGTGGTGTACTACGACTTCATGATTGTTTAGGGTGTCATAAGCTAACATCTATACCATAGGTCAATGAATTATTTTCTTACCTCATTTATAAGAAATATATTTAGCTATTAATTAATGTGGATTTATCTCAATCTCATATCTATAAACCATCGATAGGATAAAGTCTCTAGTGATGAAAAATTTTTAGAGTGTACAAATTTGAGTAAAGGTTTGCACATAATGGTGGATGCAATGACACCCTAACTCTAAGGATAATTGCCCCGGATGGGGTGACACGCCAGTACTCGAGGCCACAGGTGGACTTGCACCAGGCCATAGCATAAATGCCATTAACCGTTACCCACGCGCCAGCCTTTATCATGAAGGACGGCCATAGATGCAGGGGCAGGACGGAGAAGTTTCTCCCTCGCGCGAGCATTTACGAACGCAGTGGTTCCGGGATGACAAAGGCTAAAGGTGGAGGGATGGCTTCGGCTCTCGTCTATTTGGTTTTTCCCTCGGCTCCGAGATCTGTCTGGATTCTTTGGAGCAGCCCAATTTTATGTTCGTTTAGTTTATGCAGCGACGCCTCAGTGCAGTTCTGCATTATGCATCTTACCCGGAGGTTTGGGGGTGGTCAAGCTTCTCTGGTGTCTCTTTCCCCGACCGCCTTGAAACAGGATACGATTAATCTGCAATTGCAATTGACCTGCTCCTTTCTCATGGCAAGGAAGCGAGGAACACCCCGCCGTGGAGTAGCATGGGCGGCTCAAGAGGAGCAGAGGCGCCGCAAGGACCAGTTGGAGCGGGCCTTAGCTCTAGCGACGTCCATTCTAAGACAGAGAGCCAGAGCAGAACGAATAGAGCGACTGGCCACCATTGCTGAGCAGAGTGTTGGCTGTAGTAGTGATTCTCGAGGAATGGCGCCGGGGGTCCTGCAGAATTCCGGTTCGAAGGAGGAGTTTCCCCCTTGCATCATTGAGGAAGACCCGTCCCTGGCACTTTCTATGGAAGACCCGTCTTTCCGCGAGAAGACTCAGGCGGAGGCCCATCCGGAAGCCTGCAAGCTCAATCCGACACTGTTAGACGACACTCCTGGCTGTATCGTGGAGGAAGTTCCTTGGCCGGGTGACGAAAATTGCAGCTGCCTTGGTGCACAGGCGTTCGCTGAAGGCTCGAAGGGTGCGA
>ML785568.1:110355-133467 GCA_009831015.1 Picea engelmannii
TCCGCGACTGAGCGGCATACCACGCTGCCCCCCGTCGCGACCTGCCTCTAATCCTTGGCATTTTGCAGCGCAAATGTGCCCAATTCTATCAGAATGATGGTGTGCCGAGGTGCTCCAAGGCGTTCGGCTCCCACAGTTGATGGAGAGAATGAGAAGCAAAGAGACGGTGGCTGCGGTCTTAACATTCCCTATCAATTTCTCCATTAAACCCGACTGATGACTGGTACTCGCCGCTTGCTTGAGGGGTCTCGGCCCTTGAATGCTCAGGCGTGCAGACATTGTAACGTTAATGAGCGAGGTGACGGGGGCCAGTGGGTTTATTTACTCCCCGTCCTGCCTCCCCTCCACGCGTCGTTGATGGTCTAGCTGTCACCCCATCCGGGGAAGAAAATAATGATATATAATGTTATTAATTTTTAATAATTTTAAAATTATATTATTTAATAACAAAATATTTATAGATAGTAAATATTTTTTTATTTTATATTTATTTTTGATAAAATTTATTTTATAGTAGATATTATTAAAAAAAATTAATATTTTTTTTTGGTAATAATTAAAACTATTTCCAATGAGGTTATGTGTTTTCTAAAAGTATATTGCTTTAATCTCATATAGTCTTAGTAGATATAGTTTTTTTTTCATTTTTAAAAATATCAATTGTTTTTTTTTAAATAATTTCATATAACTTAAAAAAAAAAATCATAATAATCTTATAATTTGAAGAGTTATTTTGGTCCTTACTTTTAGAAATAAAAATAATAAACTTTGAATTAATTGTTTAGATAAACCAAAACTTACAAATTTTTAAGATTCCAACTAAATAACCTTTAATATTTTAAAAAGTAAAATAAATAAATAATAAAATAGTAATTTTTTTGTTTATATTATGAAAGTTTTTAAACTTTCCTATAAACAAAAATTTACTATTTTACTATTTATTTATTTTATCTTTTATTTATAAAATTTTTAATAATTTAGATTATATTATTATCATGTTACTTATATAAAACATGGATTCTAAATTTATTTATTAGTTCAATAATCTTTCTAACATTTAAAGTCATAAACAATATCAGCTTTATAATATTTTCATATTATTTATTATATCATAAATTATATCATAAATTATTCACACATTTTTATTATATAAAACCTGGATTTTAAATTTATTTATTAATTCAATAATCTTTTTAACATTAAAAATGATAAACATTATCATCTTTATAATATTTTCATATTACTTATTACATCATAAATTATTTACACATTTTTATTTCAAAAATTCTATTTTCTATTGTTATTGTTATTAGGATTTATTACATATTTATCCAAAGACAAAATAGTAGAATTTATGTGACCCACCCATAATGATATCGTACTTACATTAAGTGAGTTATATAATATGATCACGTAAAATTAATAGTTAGCTAAAGCCTAAAGCTAAGTTCACCTTGATCTAAATCGATATTTAAATTTTAGTATATATAGAGAGAGAGGGGATGACGACTCTGCATTAAAAATAATGCATTTAAGGTTCGTGCCGTTACCATGATAATTAAGATGAATTTATTTATTTATTTATTAGTATTTATACAATGCAATTAAAAATATATTTAGTATGTTTATTATTTTAGTAAGTAGTAGTAAAATTTATCATAATTTAACTATTAATTAGTAGTGAGAATTTTTTTCATTAATTATTATTTATGAATGTAGATTGTTTAATCATCATTAGTTAAGGAAAATCATGACACAAAATAACTTATTAGTGGTCCATAAAAAAACATACATTCATTCTTAGGAGATATCTTTAGGTCTTTGATTATTAACCTATTTCTTTACTTTCAAGTGAGAAGAGTTCTTAGCCAATGAAAAACATTTTTAGATCTTACTTCTAAACTAAAAAAACTTTGTTAAACATAGAGTTGACAAGTAGGATCTAAAAAAAATATTAATAACCAAGAAAACATTTCCATGTTGGCTATAAATTAAATACTTCAATATCCACTTAAAGTAAAATAAGTTTATATCTATCTTATAGAGAGAAACACACACACATATATAAAGTAATTGAAAATAAAAAAAATTCTTATTTGGAGCTTTCTACTTCCTAATTTGAGAGAGCTATGTGTAATTACTTCAATGTTTAATATGAAGTTGACACTTGACATAATACTAGTCTAAATCCATCTTAACTCCAAATATATTATACTAAAATATCATATCCTTGTAAGTAAAAACATTTTTCAAATTAAAAAAATTGAGGAAAGGTTAACACATTGAGAGATTAATCTCTCTACACATAATAGATTGAAAGTTAAAAGAAATCTACACTAATATATATCAAATTTAACAATATTTTTTTTTTAATTTTATAATGATAATACGCATCTTCTAATAAAATGTGTAAATACCATATATTTAATATATCTTATTGATATCAATCGCCATGCACAATAATTTTAATTTTAAACTTATATATAATGACAGAATTGTAATATTTTGAATAAAAAAATTATAATTAATGGTGGGATTGTGAAAAATTAGTTGAAGATTAAAGGTTTCAAATTTAAAGAGTTAGGATATGTATACTTATATAGATTTAATAGTCAAATAAAAGGAAGTCCCTTATCCCACATACACCAATTTAATGTTTAACTTGAGAATGACATTAAAATTTGATTATTATATATAAAAAATATATTATATATATAATTTTACAAGTTTTAATTTTTTAATAAAATAATAATTAAAAAAACTTATTTCTCAAAAAATTTATAATTTATTTATTCTTAAAAATTACCCTTAAAAACTAAATTTTTATATATAATTTATATAATTAAAAACTAAATTTCTATATATAATTTCTATAATTAAAAATTAATTTTCTATATATAATTTATATAACTGTATAAGTTTTATTTTTTTACTAAAATAATAAAAAAATAACTTATTTCTTAAAAGATTTATAATTTATTTATCCCTAAAAACTGAATTTGAATATATCCTTAAAACCTTAATTTGATAATAAATAATAATAAAATAACTTATTTCTTAAAAAAATTTATAATTTTTTTATCTTTAAAAACTGAATTTGATTATATCCTTAAAACCTTAATTTGTTAATAATTATTGACAAATTGTTTATAGGTGGCTTCACGGGAAAGCTAAAGTAAATCTGAGGAGAGATTTGATTTAGTTATGAAAATAGTATATAGGTATATAGGACGAAAAGACAGTGCCAGTACTGTTTGTCATGTTGAAATAAGAATCTCTTCTCTTCAGTCTGTCTTCACTGAGTCCTGGTAATTGTCGACAGAGCGAGAGGTATTACTTGACAAGTTCAGAAGATAGGGCGTGTCAAATGATTTAGTAATCTGGACTGTACTAAATGCAGCCACCTGACGACGGGATGCTACAGTTTCTGTTTTTGTTTCCAGACTTGCGAACTCTGTTACCTCTTTCATCATTAAATTCTTTGTACTGATAACTGGGTTGTGGACTCCGTTTCTTTTACTTTCTGCAATGGGGGCACGTGCATTTGTCACCCTGTTTTTGGAAAGATGCGTTTTGGAGGGTATCCCCGTGGTAAACAACTAACCATGCAAAGACTCTTGAAGCTAAGTGGGAGTGGACAAACACTATGCATTTGGTGAACCCATCTAACCATGGGATCAAAAGTTGTCCATCTAGCATTCAACCTAGAAGATAAAGGGTGCTTCCGATTGGAAAAAAGAGTAAAGTAAAAAGCTACTTGCATATCAATATTCATTATGTATCGATTCTCAAGAGGATAAAAACCCATAATGTCTTTGATAGTTGTCTTATTAGAGGATAAAAGAGCCCTCTGATGGGTTAACTCTCTCCAGTCTTTCTAGTCCCTAGATGCAATGTCCCAAAGATCTCTCCCTAAGAAAACACTTTTTTTACTTATCTTACGAGCGTGAAATCTGTGACACTCAGAAATATGCTACCCTTTATTAAACCAACTACGAAGAAAAGACCTAAAATGTTGCTTCAATCTCTTGAACTGAGCCCTGCTCAAGATCTAACAAGAAACATAGTAGATATGTGAGGCTTGGAGAATATGTGAGACCAGTGTAAGCTTCCCACTAAAAGAGAGATCCTTATATTACCAAACCAAAAGATTGGATTGCATCTACTCTAGATACAAGTTCCACATATCAAACAACTAAGAGGTTAGTACAAAATGGGACCCCAAGATAGAAAACAATTACTCCAACTTGACCCAATTCCATAAATACAGAATCCAATGTAAAGAATCCTCAAACCCAACAAACCAATATTTTTTTTATCATTCTCTAACCACACGTCCCCAAAAGAGTGGTAGAATGTACCCAAAAACCTCCTAATAGTTTTCACCAGATCTTGATCCAATCACACCAAGAAAAGAGAATCATCAACAAAATAGTTGTTGATCATTTTTGACCCATTCAAAAGAGAGATGCCATGAATTCCCTCTTCAATCCTTCCCAACTCCCATAAATACCCCCAAGCATAAAGAACTAACAAATAAAAGTATGGTGCAAGAGGGAACCCCTATTCAATCAAACAATGTAGTGGAATGTGTTCAATTAGAGTGTTGTTCAATGATACAAAGGCTAAAGCATTAGAAAAGAGGATTTGCATCATTGCAACACAATAGGGGGAAAATTCAAGGCATTAGATCATCTCTATGATGAAGGACCAATCAACCCTATCATAAAGCATTGTCAAAATAAATCTTAAGAAACAAATAATCCTAGCTAGTCTCCCTAGCCCAATCCATAGCCTCACATGCAGAGATAACAATATCAAGAATGAATCTACTTGGTACAAAACAATTTGTGAGGCTACTTTTTGCATATAAAGTATTAGGGCCTTAGCCAAAATCTAATAGGAGACATTAAGATGACTAATGGGCCTCATTCCCCCAATAGTACTATATGAAGAATTTTTTGAAATCAACTTAATAACCCCTTGATTAAGAGCGTTGTCAAAATAGCAAAGAAAATGCATCGTTGGCCATGTAACAAAGGTCTCCATCGGTTCTATCCCAATTTTCCTTAAAAAACTCACAAGGTAATCCATTATTCTTGAGAGACATGTCATTATTCATAGAGGAAAGTGTTACACAGAGTTCCCCCATAAAAAACAAAACATATATTAGATATCAATCCATCACACTAACCTTCTTGGGGAATTCTTGGTAATAGGTTCACTTAGTTTCCATAACAAAGTTTGAAAGGTGATAGGGTAAGAAGATGCACTGGAAATGAAAACAAAACAACTCTTTAATCTTAGAGGTGTCCTCCTCCGAAGCCCCATTCCCCCAATGGAATCCCAATATTTGATTAGGAGAGACTTTGCACTTCAAAAAATCAAACTAGAAGTCAAAGCACAAATCCCCTTCACTAATCCACTAGAGATGAGCACAAAAATAGCTCGTAGACAATATATTCCTTCTTTCTTCGGACAATGGTTTCTCACTATGCTACTTCTTTTTGAAATAAGGCATTGTGCATATCCTCCTCCAAGATTGTACAACTCTCCTCTAGCTATCTTCAAGCCTCCTTTAACTCCCACCTCCTCTTGTGAGTAATTAGTGGACTCCAACCTCACATAAATTTAACTATATGACAAAGGGACAATCTCACCAAATCAATCACCTTATCTCTCCTTATGAACAAGGGGAAAGGTTTCAAATGCAATGAAATAAGGCTTTGAAATCATGAGATTTCATGTGTGAAACATTTATCGTGAAGAGAAAGAATGGGGGAGAATCAACCTATTTCAAAAATGAGATAAATGTCTAGATGAGAAAGCGATCAGAGCTGGTCATGTCCATCAACACATCAGTTGGTAAAATATTTCTCGAGAATACCACCCCATCTTAGGCTCCATAGAGATGATATAGTCAATCATGTACCCTATCTCTTCCTTGTCGAAAGTTACTTCACATAAACCATATCCCATAATCTAAAACCTTATATTTCTAGTTAGGGTCAAACCCTTATAATGAAACCTTACAATAGAACAACAATTAATTTTCTAAACCAGAAATGGCACTACCAATACCATCATCTTTGTCTCGTGACCTCTTAACCATATTAAAATCCCCAACTATAAAATCCACTCTACATTTGGAAGAGAGGAAGCCATCCAATCCCAAAGGGAACATTTGTCAATACTGATATTAGGGGCGTAAAGAAAAAAAAAACTCATTAACCTATCCTAAATCAAGATTGTAACCTACATGCATCTATGCAAAGGGTCATGACCATGCCCAACTAGGAAAATTTCTAAGAAAGAAGAAAAAAATAAAACTACCCCACCACCACTACTACAATAGATTGCTATGGCATCGTCTTTAGTGTTGTCATTATATTTTTTGCACAAAAAATTAAGTGTGGATGACAAAATACATAACGCAACAAGCATTGTGTTTTGTGTCACAACAAGTGATTCAAATATCATAATTTCCAATGTGTGCCCTTGCCTACGTTGTGTTAGCAACATCATGGGAGATAGTGAATCGCATATGACATCGTCTCTACATCACCATTTTTTTTAATCAAAATCATGGTTAATATCATTTATGCATCACTATAGCATCAATCATCTATGTTTTACATCATGTTGTGTCGATTCTACATTGATATTTACTTCAGGGTGTGTGCATGAAGTTGGTGGTCGAAAAAGTGGCAAGGGGGTCAGCAGGAATGTGCACTCACAAAAATGCGTGCACATTCTCAGAAACACACATGTGTTCCTAACCCTATAGGTTTGGAAGTGCCCAAACCTCCACTCAACTTTCCACATAGGTTTAGTGGAAGGAACGCATAGACGTTCCTCTGCTAAATATTTTGTAAAGGGCCACGAGCACAATTTGTCCTCATTTGCAAAATTCGCACTCGTGTTTTTACCCTCATTGAGCAAATAGAGAGGAGCTAGAGAGGAGAAGCAAGGTGAAGATCTTGCCACCGTGTTCCAGTCAAGCCAGGTATGTTTTATTTCTCTTATTTTTCTCCCAATTTAGTCATTTCCAATTTAGTCTTTTTCTCCCAAGAATCTAAATTAAAGAAATTTGCAATTTTCCATTTTAATTAAAAACTCAACCTAATTTACATGCCATGGCTTATTAAATTTCATCCTATATAATAAAATGGAACCCGGAGACAATGTAAACTGCTCAAAAGAAAACCAAGGAGAGGAAAACCTCAACCCACCCCAACCACCCAATGCAAATACTCAAATTGATGAGGAGTTGGTTATATTAAAAACCCTTGAGAAACAATTAAGGGACACGAGAGAGACTAGCAGAGTCTTCTTGACCACTTATTTGGATGTCATTGTGAATTACATTGCAAGTTCCCAAGGGAAATTGACCTCTATTTATGATTATAGGGAATGAATGTATGAGTACTATAGCACTAGTTTGGACATAAACCAAGTCAAAGACTCGGGAATTTCAAAAAAAAAAATATTGCCTATTTTTAGGGATCCTGGAAATGGAAAAGAACTACCATTGACCAAGAAACATATCTCCATTGATTGGTGCATCCATCCCCAAATTAGTCAAAACTGGATGGATAGGTGGTATATGGTATATGAAAAACCTCCATGTAATAACAGTGAGGTGCCCTTATATTTTTTGAGAAAATTATGGGCTGAGTTTATTTTGGATAAGCATGCCAACTGGTTTTACTTGGGTGACCTCCAGGGGGTGGGTTGAGGGTTTGCATTGGACCAATAGCATGTCAAGTACAATCCCATGTTAGGTCCTCGTCCCCTGGGAGAAGGCCTAAACCCTTACCCAACATCCTCATGTTGCAAAGAGCTTGCAACATGTACATCTAGCCATTTCATCATTGAATTGTAGCCTAGTGCAACATAGTAGCTTTGTTACACTATATTGACAGGAGGTGCCTGCCAGTGACATTGATAGAGGGGTTGGAGCTTCAACATGCACAACAAAGTATAATGAGGAGAGGGCACACGGACATAGAAGCCGTCCATGTGAACCTCACATATGCTCGAGTTGCAGGAAGATATTCTATGGGCCTATAGAGCCTAATGGACAACATAACTTCATGGAGGAGGTTAGTATCTTAATCATCTCTATGTTCTTCATCGTTATATATTTATTTTGTGTTTTGTGTATTTATATCGATATTTTATTGTATGTTTTTTTGCAGTTCTTACATTCGATTAGTAGACCCTCTATGCCCATGGATGCATCAATGCTTAGCCCCACCACTAATTCATCGATAGAGGTAGCCTTCTCATTAGGAGCACCCCACACACATGTATGTGTCATATTTGATAAATTCACCATAGTCGTTTCTTTATTTTATGACATCCTCAATTTTTTAATGTTCTTGTGTTTCTACTTCCTATAACCACTCAAGGTGCTTCCTTGAGAAAGAGAAGAAAGATAGATTTCAAGGATGCTCCTGAGGGTGGCAAGGGTGGCAGTGGTCAATGATTGACGAACTACTTCCATTTTGTATCTAGGTTGCCATATCGATGTTTTTTTATGTTAGGGGACTTGTTGTCGCTTTGTATATTGGGAACAAGGTGCCATTTTGTAAAAAATGTACAATTTAGATGATGTTGAATATACACACACACACACACACACACACACACACACATACACACACATTTCATGGCATGTTTTTTTATGAATCTCATTGTTTTTGCATTTTATGTTGATGAATATATGAATTTCAAAGTGTATGAATTTTATGTGTATTAATCCCTTGATTTTTTTCTAAAGTGATTATAACTAATTTCTTTATGCATTAAGACATATATTATGGTGGAAAATATTTCTAAGTACTAAATACATAAGCAATTAATGGTTCTCAAGTAGCACTGCTTTCTAATCAACCATGTATCTCTACATCATCGATAGATCATTTGTTCTGCATTATTTGCATGAATGTTGTGGATATCCATATTCTAACTCACAACCAACAATATGGACTACCCCTTGAATTATCTCCATCTAAATCCAATGAAAGTCCACCCTCAAATAGTGGTCACTTGAAAATATTGTGACCTAAAAAATGACATATTACAATACTTTTTTATAGAAATAATTTTTCTCATTTATCTTCTACATATTTGTAAATCACTTAACAATCTTAGCTCAATGTTATGTCAAATATATCTCCATAACAAGTACTATAATTACTCAATTATGAATATTAAATATAATCTAAAATTCAATTATGCAAGTACACAACATTTGGACAGCCCAAACACTTCATATATATTTAGAATATGAATTACATGCACCTACTAATATCTTATCACGTTATGTTACAAGTAAGGATCTTCAAACCCTAGCGAGGGAAACCATAAGATAACATTAGCCAATAACTCACTCCATTAGATATCATCAATAATATAGCATACATAATGGTAAGCCATTTTTGGAACCTAGATTTGTATCCCACAATTGTACAAGATCAACTCCCTCTATCTTCTCGATAATAAGAACATTGGGTAGCACTAGGGTTTTCAAATGCCACAAGACCCTAACTTATTCTCTTACCAGAGCTACATGATAAAAAAATTTCTTTTCTCCTCTAGGTATAAGTCCTAGTATTCCTAGTCTCCTTAGGACAAAACCTTGACCCTAGGCTTCCCTTGGCATTCCTTTGAGAAGCCTAGTTGTTAGTTTCTTAGTGGATTCAATCCATAATTTGACCATTTTCCAGGGCACATAGATTATTCCCCTCTTTCTATGCATGACATATATAAAATCATTTGATTTATGTGTAACCCTTCATAAATGCCAAAAAGGCTAGTCAATGACTCATTAATGCACTCATGTTTTTTTAGGTTGTGTAGTGGGTACATATGCAAATTTTGTTAAACCCATCAATTATTAATAACATTTATTCAATATTACATGATGTCCACTAAACTTATTTATTTTGATCAATAGAATGAGAGAGCTCACATGGAAACTAGATCTTAGAATGGGTATCATTTTCCACGTACAAATAAAGGTTTTGAGGTTACATTTCATGACACACCATTGAAAGTAATGTTATGCTACCAAAATTCTTCCAGGGAGACTTGAACCTAATAAAAGGTGTCAAGGTGTATTCTAAGGGTGAAATATGACAACTAAACCCTAGACGCAAAGCTAACAAGCATGGAAATCAAGGGTAAGTCCTAATCTAACCACATAATTGAGGGTTTCAGGACAAGGTTAATTCAAGAAGAATACAAGATAACATGAAATATCACCACTTTGATAAAACATTTATTTAATACATTCAAGAAATAACCATCAACGACTTAGAAAGAGAACTTACTAAGTAAGTTGATGACCTAGACCTAGACCTTGCCTTGCCTTGTCTTTCCAAGCCATGCCTTGCCTTTCCATGCCATGCCATGCCATACCATTCCTTGCCTTTCCTTGCCATGTCATGCCTTTCCTTTCCTTGCCTTACCATGCCATGCCTTTCCTTGTCATGCCATGACATGCCATGCCTTTCTATGTCATTCCATGCCTTGTCTTGCCTTTCCATGTCATGCCTTTCCTTGCCTTGCCTTTCCATGCCTTTCATCCCATTGTCGTACCATTTCCATGCCTTACCATAGACATGCCATGCCATTCCATTTCCATGCCTTACCATGCTATGCCATGCCAATGATATGACTTTCCAAGCCATCCCATGGCATGCCATTGCCATGTCATTGCCATGCCATTTCCATACCTCACCAAGTCAATAAATGATATTAACTAAGTTACAATAGGACAAATATAACAACCCTTAAAACAAGTAATCATTAAATGAAAGGGGGATGAAAATGCAAACCTAAACTAGGGTTTAGATAACAAATGGTTGCTGAAATGCAATATGGCACATAACAACCCTAGAATATTCAAGACATCAAGCCCTAAAGGGATAAAAAAATTGACAGAGATGTAATTAAAGGTGTCAAGGTGTATTATAAGGGTGAAATATGAAAACTAAACCCTATACGTCAAGCTAACAAGGTTGGAAATCAAGGATAGTTCCTAATCTAACTATGAAATTGAGGGTTTCAAGACAAGGTTAATTCAAGAAGAATACAAGATAACATGCAATATCACCACTTTGATAAAACATTTATTTAATACATTCAAGAAATAACCATCAACGACTTAGAAAGAGAACTTACTAGGTAAATCAATGACCCAGACCTAGACCTTTCATTGCCTTGTATTTCCAAGCCATGCCTTGTCTTGCCATGACATGCCATGCCTTTCCTTTCCATGCCATGCCTTGCCTTGCCTTTCCATGCCATGCCATGCCATGTCATGTCTTGTCTTTCATTGCCATTCCATGCCATGCCATGCCATGATTTTCCTTGCCTTGCCTTGTCATGCCATGCCATGCCATGCCTTGCCATGACTTACCTTGTCATGCCATGCCATGCCATTCCTTGCCATGGAATGCCATGCCTTGCATTTCCTTTCCTTGCCAAGGCATGGCAAGGAAAGGAAAGGCATGGAAATGCAAGGAAACACATAACATGGCAAGGCATGAAAAGGAAAGGAAATGCATGGAATGGTATGGCATGGAAATTCGAGACATGGAATATGTCAACACAAGTGAAAGAAATTTCAAGCCATGCCTTTCCTTGCCAAGCCAAGCCATGCCTTTCCATGCCATGCCATGCCATGCCTTGCCTTGCCATTCCTTGCCTTACCATGCCATGAATTTCCTTTCCTTGACTTGCCAAGCCATGGCTTTCCTTGCCTTGCCTTACCATCCCATGCCATGCCATTTCCATGCCTTGCCATCCCATGTAATGAATTTCCTTACCTTCACTTTCCATGCCATGCCATGCCATGACTTTCCATGACATGCTATGCCATATCTTGCCTTGCCTTGCCATACCATTCCATTCCTTACCATTCCATGTGTTTCATTGCTTTTCCTTTCCTTTCCATGCCTTGGAAATGCATGGATTGACAAAGAAAGGAAAGGCATGCCATGCCATGTCAATGGAAGGAATGACATGGAAAGCCAAGGGAAGGCATGGCATGGCATGGCATGGAAAGTGAAGGCAAGGCAAGTTATTGCAGAGGAAGTCAAGGGATGGAAAGGAAAGGCATGGAAAGGAAAGGGATGGCTTGGAAATGAATTACTTGGCAAGGCATAGCTTGGAATTTCCTTCACTTGTCTTGCCATGCCTTGATATTCCATTCCTTTCCTTGCCATGCCATGCCATGCCATGCCATTACTTGCCTTACCATGCCTTCCATGACATGTCATGCCTTGCCTTTCCATGCCATGCCATACCATGACTTGACATACCATGCCATTCCTTGCCTTTCCATGCCATTCCATGCCTTGCCTTGCCTTTCCTTTCCATGCCTTGCATCCCATTACCATGCCATTATTATTTCCACACCATTATTGAACATGCCCTTTCAATCCCTCCATAGTTTTACATTGCCTTCACTTGTATTGCCATGCCATTCCTTTCCTTTCCATCCCATGCCATGCCATACCATGCCTTACCTTGCCATGCCATGCCATGCCATGCCATGCCATGACATTCCATGCCTTTCCTTTCCATGACATTCCTTGCATTTCCATGCCATGCCATGCCTTTCTTTTCCATGCCATGCTATGCCTTTCCTTTCCTTGCCATGCCTTGCATCCCATTACCATGCTATTTCCATTTCCATGCCATTACTAAACATGCCCTTTCGATCCCTCCATGCCTTGCCTTGCCTTGCCATGCCTTTCCTTGCCTTTCCTTGCCATGCCCTGTTGCAACTTGGCATTATTGACCATGCCCTTTTGATACCAATTTCCTTCCAATAATTTCCAAGTTCCATGGATATGAACCTACCTTCATCATATATTCTCAAACACTTGATTGACCTGCCAATTTTTATTTCACCACAAATCTCTAAACACATCAGCCTTTCTACATATCCACCTTTATAATGTGGACAGACTGCTCCACCTCGAACTTTTCATTTGAAAAACCTTGACCGAATCCGGCCAAGCCAACCCAAGTGAATGTTTTCCACTCACCTCGAGGGACTTTACACTGGAGTCTCAGTGCTCCACCTTAACATGAACATTCCCTTGACCATATCCAACCAAGTAATCCTTCACCACTTACCTCCAGGCCCACTTACAATGGATTTCACCAAGCCTTTTATAGGCTTCATTACATGCAATCAATGGAAACAATACCATGGGCTACCCAAAAAGCATGGACCTAAAAAACTACATGCTTTGACCTAAAAAACAGATTTAATTAATTAACTCTTTCACTGAGTCAAGGTTATCACAACATACATGCCCCCCCCTTACATATTCAATCTACATAAATCTTTGTCTAGAATTTTCATAGGTGACCCAATAAACCATGGCTATGCATGCTTATCTAGGTCTTACAGACATATGCCTATTTACATGCAATCAATAATTTTTTACAAATCCAAGGTAAATACATTTATTTTCTTTCACAAAGACTCAACTATCACCACTCTTTCCGTTGCCTCATCTCCAATGATGTTAAACAAAAATTCATGTGCAAAACACAAACGAACAGTACTGAGGGATTTTGCATCTAGGTCTTCCCATTCCTCATTTGTCATGCTTGTTGGTTTCTTTTTTTTTCCTTCCAACACCTTTTGCAATCCTTGTTTCAGAAGCAGACCCTGCATCTTGAGCTTCCATAGCTCAAATTTATTCTTGCCGCTAAATTTCTCCACCTCAAACATAGATCTCTACACTTTCGCCATTAACACAAACCACCCCGAAACCACAACTTATATTTGAATCCAAAAATATATAATTAAAAAGGTTTAAGATAAATAATTTTTTTAATATATATATATATATATATATATATATATATATATATATATATATAAACCTTTTACTAAAACAAAAAGGGTCCACAAATAATATTTTAATAGGGCATCGTCCACCCACTTTAATCATAAAGTCGATCCTCCATATGGATAATAATAAAAAGTCAACCACTCCTTTATTTAATTATATGTTGTGCTTAATAAAACCTCCCTTTCATGTCACGATTTCATACCATGAAAAACAAAACAATCCCTTTCATACCACAAATTTCCAGAGTTATCGCGTGTTCCTTGAATCATGTGGAGCAATGGTTATCCATTGGTGTCGCACCCTAGACAAGGTTATCCTGTGAATGTCGCACTCTCTAACAGGGACAACCTATGACAGTGCAATAAATCAGTTCCACACCGATCTACTCATGTAGATCCATATCTTGAACTCATGCAGGTCCACTCTGCTCGACTAACTTCGTTCTTATATTGAACGATCGAATTCTCTTCTCCTACGCTCTCAGATCCTTCAACTCTGCGCTCTGATACCACTTGTTAGGTAATGAAAGAATAAACATAAAAATGTTTTAATGGAAAAGAAAATAAAACCAAGAACAAACCAGACACAACAACAATTACATAATTGACACAGTGATTTACGTGGAAACCCAATACGGGAAAAAACACGGGGCAATGATAATCGATATTCTTATTATTCAAGAGAGAATTACAATAGACAATCAAAATCATACAACCATCCTCTCCTCTCTTCCCACACACTGTGCTACACTACATTGCTCACTTCTCACTTCACCTCTCTAGGTATGCTCGTATATATTACATCTATCAAACAATTAGACAAACTGATTACAATATGATCCACCAGTTACACACACTATTCATTGTAGCGTGCATGCATACACATTCTATTTTTAGCTGATGTGCATGCAACCACATGGTAAATTAGTTTCCCTGTTTTCACCACTGTGATTGCTAAAAAGCATATTCAAATAAAGGATCTTGGAGTGTGATATATTGAATTGTAGATTTGTAGCATAAAGAAAATATGGATTAGGTGCCTTGTTAAGCTAGTGTTTTGTTTTTCGGTGGAGGATGAAAAATTGTGGTAACAAATTGTATGAGTGTATATATTGATTGGCTAAGAGTACCATGTACCTACCTTTGTGGATTGGATTGATATATGTTCAAATTATGGTCAATGTAACATGTGGTGTATGACAGGTTCATTGTATATTTTCACTATGGTTGTGAAAATGAGAGTTGATTGTAGCTCCCATAAAGCTTATGGTTGGAAGACAACTTATCACTATGTGTAGTGTCAGTGCTCTTTGTAGCACAAAATTCACGCACTGGAATGTGCAAGTTGCATTGTTCTTGCTAGAGAGCCAAGTGTTATGGTAAATTTAATTTTGAAGTGGATGTATGCGATCACAATAGGGAGGACAAAGATGTTATGCTTGTAGTAGAGAATATTCTTCTTTTTGGAGTTTGCTCCAAAGATGATGGGAATAGTTGCCATGGTAGGGTGAAAGTAGTGGTGTTGCTCGAAATAATAATTTTTTGTGTGTGTCACAAAAATCCTGAATCTAAACAAATATGGTATCCATATTTAACCTATGTGTGTCAAGGATTGGTAAATGGAGAACGTGCATTGATCCATTATTATGTGCATCACAATTAATGGTGGTGTTACGAGATTTTTTGGTTATGATATTGTTTGGATGAGAATTTCTCGGTGTGTTAGAGTTGATGGCTTTCTTGGTGTGTTTGAGTTGAGCATTAGATGACTTGGGGTGTCTAAGTTGAGATGCATAACTTTCTTAGTGTGTCCAAGCTAATAGCTTGTGTGGGGTGTGTGAGATAAATAAAATATGTCTTGGTGTGTTTGAGATGAGAACCAGATGGCCCCAATTGTGATGCATCCAATGTGGGAGGTTTGGTTTACATTATGAATAGGTGAGTGGAACTTAATTAACACCCTTGGATGTGCATTCTCATGCTTGGGCACATACATCAATCCAATCATTCAATCTTTCTTGAGATGAGGGTAGTTGATGCATGCCCATATGGCATAGCTGAGTTGAGTCCCTAAAATGACCACCTATTGTATTTCCCTAAAGGGGAGTTTGTTCACCTATATAAGTATTTGTTAACACTTGGAGGAGTGTGTCCTCGGGTGAATGCTCTATGAGTGGACTATATGTTAGTTGTTGACATAGGGTGATGTATGGGACCAAAAACCTCTATACAAGTTATATGTGTGTCAAAATGAGATAAGACTCAAGGGAAGTGGGTGCATTTGTAACAATGGATAGATCTTGGAATGCTAATGGAATTGGTTGCATATCTAGGGGGAGTTCATCAAGAAGTTGAATGAATCATGTACCTAAAGGACATCCTCTTAGATTGGTGGTTGCAGCTGTTAGGTATGCATGTATTTCAGTGGATAGTTATTCCTTTATATTAGCTTTGACAATTTGTTGATATCTACATGAATGAGGTATGCGATATAAGTGCTAGGTTGGACCAGATAAAGACTTTGTTAATTAGGAGATTCTTCAATTCATGAAAATGCTAGGCTGGACCAGATAAAGACTTTGTTAATTAGGAGATTCTTCAATTCATGATGGATCACATGAGAAAAGGAATAAGCAACCTTGTTACCTTCTCCTCTTGTTTTGTTTTGAATCTTTTATAATATCTAATTGTTCTATTTCTCTCACTAAAAAGAACAATTAATTTTAACCTATCAATATAAAAAGGTGAAATCAACCTTCAAATTTCTCTTGGAAAGAAGGACAGCCATGCAACTTGCTCACCTGTATGGTACATTGGACTGTATGAGTAAGTTGGGTGTGAAAAAATTTGAGGAATACCGCAAATGCAGATCCATCACAAACACATATGCACATTTGCCATTTTTTTTTAAAGCAGAGTCCTTATCCAACATGAAAAATCACAAAATTTTCAGAAAAGGTGACAGGTTTACCCACTGTGTAAAAAAGGTTTTAGGAAGTTAAGTCATGATTGTTATAGAACACAGACACTTCATGTAAGCATGGTAGAATCGCCTAGAATCGTCAGTCATCATTGAACTCTTTAACGACCACATTAAATGATGGTACTGATCCTAGCAATGGAGCTCGTGGTTCTCACGGTCAGCAATGATGTGATATTACTTCGACTTGAAGGACTATTTTCTGTTCTTGAGCTTTGTAAGGCTACTGATCTCTCTGCTCAATCCTATTTTCCTGCTCGCAGAGGTCAGGGTATTGAGTCACACTGCCTGGAAGCTTGTTTTGTTCTCAACAATGCCAGGCTACACAATCTGGATAAAAGGATGACTGTATATGCCAGTGGAGGACTTGGATTTCAAGAAATTTACCTTAGCAATGATGTTTTTGGTGCATTTGTTTTCCAAATCATTTTAGCAAAATCTTGAAAAAGCTTGACTTCGACTCTCTTTGTTTATTAGAACTCTTTAGAGTGAAACTTCAACCCTAGATTTTATATAGTTGGTTTATTTTAATGCAAATCTTGAAAAAACTTGACTTAGACTCTCTTTGTTTATTAGAACTCTCTTTGTTTATTAGAACTCTTTAGAGTGAAACTTCAACCCTAGATTTTATATAGTTGGTTTATTTTAATGCAAATCTTGAAAAAACTTGACTTAGACTCTCTTTGTTTATTAGAACTCTTTAGAGTGAAACTTCAACCCTAGATTTTATATAGTTGGTTTATTTTAATGCAAATCTGTAATTTCAGTATTGTTTTAATGGTTGTTGTATAAATTTTTTTAATGGTGATTGTATAAGTGTTCTACATTTTAGTTTTTAGTATGAATCTTCCTATTTAAATCTGTAAGAAATCATAATTTTTTTGTTGTTTAAATTACATTTTTAAATGTAGAAATGGATTCGGTTAGCTGAAAAACCCTAAGACACCCTAATTATATAGAAATAACCATTCAGATCTTCAGATTCAACAATTACTCACCAAATTTGAGCAAATTTATCTTTGAATTTGCCTATAAAATTAAAATTGCACTTTCCATAATGCAAATCTACAAAATTTGTACATAAGAGAAAGTTTGACTTATAATTTTAAAAAATTTTTATTGCAATTTTCTTTTAATTTTTTGTTGTGAATTTTTTAAAATTTTTAATGGAATAAAATTGACAATATCTCCATCATACTTGACCATTTGACTTATAATTTTTAAAATTTTTTATTGCAATTTTCTTTTAATTTTTTGTTGTGAATTTTTTAAATTTTTTAATGGAATAAAATTGACAATATCTCCATCATACTTGACCATATACTGTAGGGGCCTACGTAATTATTATTTTATTGTAATTTAATTAATATTTTCAATTTTTATAATTTTTGGATTTTATATATAACTTATACATTTTATAAATAAAACTAAAGGGTCTCTCTACTTAATTATTATTATTGTAATTTAGTTAATATTTTAGTTTTTTATAATATTTAGATTTTGTATATAATTTTTAGATTTTATAAATAATATTATTAAAAAAATTTAAATTTATAAATAATCTAAATGATCTCTTTATTATTATTGTAATTTATCTAATATTTTAGATTTTATAAATAATAATTTTTTTACAAGAATGGATGTATACTGATTTATATTAAAAGAGAACGAGGAGGTTGCTTCTGGACCACCCAACCTCCAAAAGTTTACAAAAATTCATAAGTTTTGGCTCAGAGGCATGTTTCAAACTTTTACATGGTATGCTAGTAGCACTTATTTTGCTTAGAATAGTGTAATTAACAAAATGGGCATCATGATTACTATAAGCTTTAATAAAACTGCTACCCAAGAACAGAAATTTAACACATCCCTCATAGATTCCTTTGGAGAAATGGATGTATGGTAGACCATCAACCAATGTTTTCTTGCTAAGTTGTTGCATATATCTGAAATTCAAATGCCTGAACCTTTCGTGCCATATCCTACTGCTTTCATCAGCATGGGTAAGTAGTAAAGCAAAATCTGGTTCAATAAATTCAAAAAATGTATACAATCTAGATTGATGATTTACCTCACTGGTAGAAACCATGGAATTGGTTTGCATGTCATATATGTCCGTTTCATTAGGTGTGAATATGACTTTCTTCTCGGTGCTGAAATTCATTATCTAATACATAGAGAGAAGATTAACGAAAAGTTTGGGAACATGCAACAAATTCTTGAAGCTTCCATTGGTGAGTTCAATCCTTCGTTTTCCGGTGACCTCGACTAGAGAGTTGTTCCCCATTAGAATAGGAGGACCTTTGCATGCATCCAATGAATAATAGACTGCTTTTGTGACAACCATGTGATGTGATTCTCCTGAATATACAATCCAAGCATTGGGAGAGGAGTTGATGGCAATCAAGGCATGGATATAATTGCCTTTCTTGGAGTTCTGGTCTTATGGCTTCTTCTTCTTGGCACCCTTGGGGATGTGATCTCCAAGGTTGTTTTGATGAAGTTTTTTATTCATTAGATCTATTTGTTTTTTCATGCATGTGGATTATGAATGGAATCCTTTATGGCAGTATGTGCATTTCTCCCCTTTTCTTCCCTTTCCAGCTTTGGATTTGGAGGAATCGGTGAAGGGTTTTGAGTACCCTTCCTTCTACGGATTTTCATGATCTTTCCTTTTGTATTTATATTTAGATTTCTGATATTGATGGTTTCCATCTTGCACAGTAAGTGCATGCTCCTTTGGGCCTTTGATTTTTCCCATGTTGATGAGCTTGGTTTGCTCTTGTGTCAGGGATTCGATAAATTCCTCAAGAGAAGGTATCTTCCAGGTGGCTCCAGAGGAAAATTTGACTGAATGGAATGTGGATATGAACATGGAGAATTTAGGACCAAGTTTGGAGAGAATGGTGAGAACCATTTATTTCTCCTCCTTAGATTTATCAACCCCACAAACCTTGAGTTGCGATAGTAAATCCTTGAATTTTGTAAAGAAATCTTGAAGATTGTTGAAGGTTTTTGGGTCTAATGTGAGCAATTCCACCTCAAGCATTTGTCCCCTCATCTCATCCTGTTTTCCAAAGAGCCATTCCAAGGTAGTCCAGGATTCATCGGGGGTTTTACAGGAAGATATGTGAAAAAAGAGATCGAGAGAGATGAGACTGCAAATTGTTCTGAATGCTTCATCCATTTGATTTAGATACTTGGATTTTTCTATGGATGATGTCATTTTTGTCTTTCCATTCAAGGTTAACCTGTACAATCCTCTGGTTCAGAGATGCATGATTATTCTCTCCTTCCATGCAAAGTAATTTTAAGGTGTAAGAATGCATTCTTTTGGCAATTCTATTTTTCCGTTGTCTTCAATCTTCCGTACCTGGAAAAATAATTTGGTGTATATTTTTCTTAGTAGTCCGTCGAATATGATACCATGTAAATGTGTTGAACCTGCACATAATATATCTAGCTAGAAAATACCACACACATTTGCAGAGACAAATTGAGAAAGAAGAAGCAAGAGAGAAAGAATGGAAGAATTCTCATTAACCGTAATGAATAATGAATAATTTACACATGATATACTCTGTATAACTCAACCAATGCACATTGGAGGAGAAGCCAATGAGCCATATTGGTGGTATAGAGTGATCTGGATACACACCAGTATTTATGGGAGTAAAATTCCACCTAGTCTAGTCTCTCAAGCAGTTACAGGAGTGAACTGCCACCTAGCTGAGTTAACTAGTCTATCAGTCTTCAATCTAAAGAGGTAGATGGTACTTATATCGTCAGTTGGTGGGAAGTTTGAACTACCTCACCACTACCATACCAGAAATTGCATACTCAGTCAACATCCTTAGTCAGTTCATGGATAAGCCTTCTAAGAGCCACTGGAAAGCTGCAAAGAATGTCCTTCGATACTTGAAAGGAACAATAAATTTTGGTATTATGTATATTGATGAATCTGATGTTGAACTGACATTTTTTTTTATTCAAATTGGGAAGGAAATCTTGATGATAGAAGATCCACCCAATGCTATGCATTTCATATAGGATTAGGGGTTGTATTGTGGAGTAGCAAGAAACAACAAACTATTTCTTTGTATTCAATAGAATCTGAGTATAAATCCTTGACCAATACTACCTGTGTGTTGGAGTTGCTTCACACACACCTAGGATTTATTTTTCCTAAGTTTTTTCCTTTTTTATTAGTCATTATACAAAATCCTATATTTTAGGAAGAATATTCCTCTAGGGAGAATATTCTCTTAAGTTTTCATTTCAGTTTGACTAGATGAGTGGAGTCTAGATGTTGCATTGGTTTTGTCACCATGCAACATTTGGATCATCACCAGCTAATGCACATTATACTTGGTATCATAAACAGACTAGCACATTACCCATGATTCCATGATCTCCTCCTCACTTCACTCTGTTTCAGTCAGTTAACTGAAGACTGGTAGACTAGTTAACTCAACTAGGTGACAATTCACTCTCGTAACTGCCTGAGAGACTAGACTAGGTGGTAGTTTACTCCCGTAACTACTAGTGTGTATCCATATCACTCTAGACCACCACTATGGTGCATTGGATTCTCCTCCAGTGTGCATTGGTTGAGTTATACATAGTATATCATGTGTGAATTATTCATTATTCATTACGATTAATGAGAATTATTCCATTCTTTGTCTCTTGCTTCTTCTTTCTCAATTTATCTCTGTACAAAAGATTGAAAACAACGGAAAAATGGAATTCCCAAAACAATTCATTCTTACAACTTACAATTAATTTTCATGGAAGGAGAGAATAATCATGCATCTCTGAACCAAAGGATTGTATAGGTTAACCTTGAATGTAGAGACAAAACCGAAATCAAACATAAAAATAATCCAAGTATCTAAATCGAATGGATGAAGGATTCAGAACAATTTGTAGTCTCATCTCTCTCGATCTCCTTTTTCACATATCTTCCTGTAAAACCCCAAATGAAGCATGGACCACCTTGGAAGAGCTCTTTGGAAATGATTTACATAAAATCATAATATGAGTTCTCCAATATTACCTTCTACCCCCACCCTCTATAACTATATGAGGGTGAGGGTGGGGGGTAATATTGGAGAAATCATAATATGAGTTCTCCAATATTACCCCCCATCCCCACCCTCTATATGAGGGTGGGGGTGAGGGGTAATATTGGAGAAATCATATTAGGGTGGGGATGCAGGGTAATATTGGAGAATCCATATTATGATTTCTCCAATATTATGGGGTGTAATATGGGAGAAAATATATTATTATTTCTCCAATATTACCTCCCACTCCCACCCTCTCATATGAGATGAGGGTGGGGGTGGAGGGTAATATTGGAGAAATCATATGATGATTTCTCCAATATTACTCCCCACCCCGACCCTCTATATAGAGGGTGGGGGTGGGGGTTAATATAGAGGGTGGGGATGGGGGGTAATATTATAGAAATCATAATATGATTTATCCAATATTACCCCCCACCACCACCCTCTATATGATTTCTCCAATATTAGTCCCCACCCAAACCCTCTAATATGATTTCTCCAATATTACCCCCCACCCCCACCATCATATAGAGGGTGGGGGTAGGCGGTAATATTGGAGAACTCATATTATGATTTCTCCAAGATTTTCTCCCACCCCAACCTTCATATATGAGGGTGGGGATGGGGGGGTAATATTGGATAAATCATAATATGAGGGTGGGGGTGGGGGCTACTATTGGATGAAGCATAATATGATTTACTAAATATTACCCCTGACCCCCACCCTCTATAGTGGGGGTGGGAGTAATATTGGAGAACTCATATTATGATCTCTCCAATATTACCCCGCACCCCGCACCCTCGCCCTCATTCAATGGGGGTAATATTGAAGAACTCATATTATGATTTCTCCAATATTACCCCCCATCCCCACCCTCATATAGAGGGTGGGGATGGGGAGTAATATTGGAGAAATCATAATAGAGGGTGGGGATGCGGGGTAATATTGGAGAACCCATATTATGATTTCTCCAATATTACCGCCTACCCCCACCCTCATATCATATGATATGAGGGTGCGGGGTAATATTGGAGAAATCATATTATGGTTTGTCCAATATTACCCCTCACCCACACCCTCATCTCATAGGTAATATTGGAGAAACCATAATATGATTTCTCCAATATTACCCTCCAACCCCACTCTCTATATGAGATGAGGGTGGGTTGGG